>PVJO010008598.1:0-74333 GCA_004026905.1 Hystrix cristata | reverse complement strand
GGACGGCAGAAATTCTTTTTTTCTCAAATGCTGTGTCTAAGTCAAAAGTGAAATCTTCACATGGAAATTATTTCTCATGTGGTGGCATTTAATACGAGATAATATCAAATTTTTGTGACACTTCCAAGTACAGAAATAAACAAAATACTACCAACTGATCTCCTTGGATTCAAAAGTACGGCTTTTTAAAATGTGCAGACAGCCAGGGGTGGTGGCACAAGCCTGTCATCCTTGCACTCTGGGAGGCTGAGGCTGGAGGACTGAAAGTTTGAACCTAGCCTGGCGATTTAGCGACTTAGGGAGACCCTGTCCCAAAATGAAAATATAAAAGAAAACTGGGGATACAGCTCCTTGGAAAGGCCCTGGGTTCAATCCCAAGTACCAAAAACAAATGCAAAACAAACCTAAAACACAAACAACAACAAAGACAACCAGAGAACCTGCGTATGAGCATGTGAAATAGGACTGAAATTCACAGTGCAGCAGAAAGGCCTCGCCAGAGTGAAGGCAGACGGCTCGTCCTCCTTCCCCTGAAGCACATGGAAGGCAAGTAGGCACTTGTCACCCCGAGTTGGCACCCTGGGAATGGTCAGAGGTTCACAGGCAGAGAGAGAGAGAGAGAGATAGAGAGAGAGACAGAGATGGAGAGAGAGGAGAGAGACAGAGAGACAGACAGAGAGAGACCAAGACAGGGAGAGAGAGACAGAGAGACAGACAGAGGGACAGGGAGAGAGAGAAAGAGACAGAGAGAAACAGAGACAGAGAGAGACAGGGAGAGAGAGACAGAGACAGGGAGAGAGAGAGACAGAGAGAGAGAGACAGGGAGAGAGAGACAGAGAGAGACAGAGACAGAAAGACAGAGAGAGACCGACACAGGGAGAGAGAGACAGAGAGACAGACAGAGGGACAGGAAGAGAGAGAAACAGACAGAGAAACAGAGACAGAGACAGGGAGAGAGAGAGACAGACAGAGAGGGAGAGAGAGTCAGAGACAGGGAGAGAGAGACAGAGAGACAGAGATGGAGAGAGACAGAGATGGAGAGAGAGACAGATACAGAGACAGGGAGAGAGAGACAGAGAGACAGAGACAGGGAGAGAGAGACAGAGAGAGACAGAGACAGGGGAGCTGCATGGAGATGCAGCCCGAGAGCTCGATGGGCAGCCCTGTGAGGTCCTTCCTGTCCTTCCCCTGTCCCCAGCAGGACACCAGGGAGCAGTAAGCCCCCCGAGCTCACCCAAAGCCGAGGGAGTCCCTGACCTCGGGGTGGCCTTCTGGCGACACCAGCGGCGCCTCCGTCGGCTGAGGCGAAGGCCGCAGACAGGAGCTGGGAGCTGGGGGAGACGTGGGGATCTCGGCGAGGGAGCTGCACACAGAGGTGCCATTATTATCATCATTGTTATCGTTACTACCCGGCTGGTAGTTCTGTTAAGCTTTGTATTTCTACCTGGTGTAAACACAACAGCACGGAGACACATCTATGTTATTGGGCACACACCGTATAAAGGCAGAATTTACAACAACCAGAACACGAGGAGAGAGGAGCAGGAGGTGCACGGACAGGCACTTCACGGGATCGAAGGTAGGTCGGCAGCAACCCGAAGTAGCCGGCTATGGGTAAGGGCGCTAAAGGTAATCCCCATGGTAACAAAAGACCGAATGTCTACCGATCCTACACGGTGGGGGGAGAACCCACCTCGCTGTTTACCGCAGAGCTAGCGACTGCAAACGGAGGCAGGAGAGACTGAGAATCCACACGGGTGTGAGTGCGGAAGCCAGCTCTTCCTTGCTAGCAAATAAGAATGACCCAAAGAAAGAGATTAGCAGAGCAGCTTTTTAAAAAGTGAAACAAATATTTACTGTCCACAGAATCTCACTTTATACCCAAAGTCATAAATAGGTTAAAGTGAAACGCCGGAAAATGTTAGCTCATGCAAATAGCAACCAAAGAGAGCTGGTTGGATGGCGGCAAAGATAGACTTTAAGACCAAAAAGGTTACAAGTGACAAAGAAAACTATTATATATTGACAAAGGAGTCAATTCACGAAGATGTAAAAAACTGTAGCCATAATAAACACCAGAGCCCCCAAACACATGAGGCTCACACTGAAAGACCCCAATGGAGTGATGGTTTTGCAGTAGGAACTGGAGATTGCAGTGACCCGCTTTCAGTAACAGACCGAACAGCTCAGCAGACTGTCGAGGACGAGAGAGAAGGTGCTTCTGATGGTAGAAACCACTTAGCACTCACAGACCCACAGAAAGCTCTTGGCTCAGCGGCATGAAAACACACAGGGAGCATTCTCCAGGATGGATCATATGTTAGGCTGCAAACAAGCCTTAATAAATTTTAAAACACTGAACTCATACAAAGTATTTTCTCCAAGCACAGTGGAATGGAGCTAGAAATCAATAACAGAAGGAAAACTGGAAACATCACAAATATGTAGAAATTAAACAACGCACTATTAAACAACCCATGGGGCAAAGAAGGTATCATGAAGGAAATTAGAAAATATTTAGAGACAAATGAAAATAAAAACAAGACATGCCAAAACGTATGGGACCCCATAAAGTCGGTGCTCAGAGGGACATCATAGCTGTAAATGTCTATATTAAAATAAGAACAAGGCTGGGAATGTAGCTCGGTGCCGGAACACATGGCTAGGAGGCGTGAGGGCCTGGGTCCTCTCCCCAGCCCTAAGAGGGAAGGAAAGAAGGAGGGAAGGAGGGAACGTGGGAGGGAAGGAGGGAGAGAAGGAAGGAAGGAGGGAGGGAAGGAGGGAAGGAGGGAGGGAAGGAAGGAAGGAGGGAGGGAAGGAAGGAGGGAAGGAGGGAAAGAAAGAAGGAGGGAGGGAGGGAGGGAAGGAAGGAAGGAGGGAGGGAAAGAAGGAGGGAAGGAGGGAAGGAAGGAAGGGAAAAAAGGAAAGGAACACAAATCAGTAACCTAACTCTATACCTTGAAGAACAAGAAAAAGAAGAGGAAACTAAACTCAAGTCTAGTGGAAGGGTGGCACAATTAAAAGTGCAGTAGATAAATAAATTAGATAACCTAGATGTATTCGTCAGCTTTTCTGTTGCTTAGACACAATACTTGACACCCCCAATTTAAAGATGTTTAATTAGGGCTCATGTTTTGGGGACACAGGACTCTGTCCAGTCCCCTGGCTCCAAGGCAGGAACATCCCTGCAAAAGGGCATGGTGGAGCAAAGCTGCCTAGTTTGTGGTGGTCAGGGAGTGGAGTGGGGCACAGTGTCCGAGGAAAGGACGGGGGCAGCGGGTCACTCCTCCACGGCCCACCTGGACACTCGGGAGTGTGCTTCACCTGTGTACTTAGCGTTTCTTAGTCCAATGAAGTTGGTGTAGCAGGATTAACAGTCACAAGAGATGAAATGGAGAAATTTCTAGAAATGCAAAATTAATTAAACTAACCTAAGAAGAAATAGAAAATTGGAGGAGATGTTAACAACTAAAGAGATTAATTTAGGTACCAAAACTTCCAGAAAAGAAAAGTCCGGGATCAGATGGCATTACTGGTAAATTCTACCAAATATTTCCAAAAGTAGAAGAGGAGGGAGTATTTATTAAATCGATCTACGTGGCTGGCTTTACTCAGGTTACAAAGCCAGGCAGACCTCACAGTAAAAGTAAAGACCAATATCTTTTAAAATACTGATGCAGAACACCCTTAAATAAATGCTAGGGCTGGGGATTTAGCTCAGTGGTAGAGCACTTGCCTAGCAATGCAAGGTCCTGAGTTCGATCCCCAGCACCCTAAATAAATAAATAAATGCTCATAGCCCCATTCAATAACATGTTAAAGAATGGTTTGCCATAACAATCCCACTTGGTTATGGCGAACATCAAGATTATTCAACACACAGAAATCAGTCAACATAATTTACCACATTAACGGAACGAAGGAGAGAAAACCCCAATTCCTTTTTTGTTGGGGGTGATGCTGGGGATCCAATTCACGGCCTTGTGCTTGCTAGGCAAGCGCTCTACCACAGAGCTACATCCCCAGCCCAGCCCAATTTCAATTGATGCAGAAAAAAATGTGTTTAATAAAGTTCAACACCTTTTTATATTAAAAATTAGCAATTTTGGAATAGGAGGAAACTACCTCAGCATAATAAAAGCCACATAGGAAAACGTCACAGCCAATGTCAAACCTGACTTGAAGCCTGAGAGTTTGTTCTCTAAAATCAGGAACGAGCCAGGATGACCCCTCTTGCCACTTCTATTCAACACCGTCCTGGAAGTCCTCGCCAGAACAGTTAAGGGAAATACATAAAAGTGCACAATTTGTAAAGGAAAATGTAAGCTCTGTTCACAGATGATGTCTCATATGTGAAAACCCTTGAAATCCATGAAAAAATTATTTCCTCAAAAATTTTTTTAGAATTAAGCAAATACAGCAATGTTGTAAGATTCAAAAATCGCAAAAACACAAAAATCACAACTGTCTTATCCACTAACAACAATCTTCAAAAAAATTAGGAAAAGAAGAATTCTACTTACAGTAGCAGCAGAATATACTCCAGAATACATCTAACGAAGGGGCAAAAGCGTGTATGCCGAAAACTATAAAACATCGTTGAAAGACACTGAAGATATAAATAAGTGGGAAGACATCTTTGGTTCACGGGTTAGAAAGCATAATATCGTTAAGATGTCAGTAGTAGTCAAAGCAACCCTCAGATTCTGTGCAATTCCTATCAAAACCCCAATGACATTTTTTGCTTAAACAGAAAAACCCGTCCTAAAATTCATATGGTCTCTCAGGGATTGTGAACAGCCAAATGACTCTGAAAAAGAACAAAACTGGACAAGGTCTCCCGCTTGCTGTTTTCAAAAGTACTCAGGAGCTAAGAGAATGAAAACACGGCGGCGCTGGCGTGCGTGCAGATATATGTCCAGGGGACAGAAGAGACAGCCCCAAATAAACCCTCACACACATGATCTGACGATTTTCAACGAGGGTGCCAAGGCCGCTCAATGAGAAAAGGGTGCTGGGAAAACTGGACATCCACATGGGAAAAAAGTGAAGTTGGAGCCTTACCTGGCACCATAAAAAAATTAACTCAAGAAAGATCAAATACCTAAATGTGAAGACTAAAACTGTAATAGTTCTTGGAAGAAAACACGGCGAAATTCTTCACGACATTGTATTTGGCAGTGTGTCTTGGATTCGCCTCCAAAAGCACAGTCAACAAAAGAAAAAACAGTTGTGCTGGGCCTCCTTAAAATTAAAAACTTTGTACATCAAAGGACACTATTGCCAGGGTAAAAGGCCACCCACAGATGGGAGTAAATATTTGCAATTATATTTCTGATAGGAGATGAATCTGGAATAGCTAAAGAACCCGTACCACTTATCATCATGTAAACAAACAAGCAGATTCAAAAACAGAACAGGACTTGAACAGGCACGTCCCAAAGAAGATACACAAATAGCCGATAGACCATTGAAAATAATACTCGATGTCAGAGAGAATGCAGATCAAAACTACAATGAGCTGTCCCATCACACCTCTTCTACTTAAGAAGGGGGGAGGGGCGAGGGAAACAAAGGTAAAAATCCCCAGAGGGGAAGATATGAAGTGAATTTGGAGACACTGGAATTCCATTTGCTGGTGGCAGGATTGTAAAACAGAGAAGCCACCACAGAAAGTTTAGTGGATCCTCAAAAAGTAAAACAATTTCCATATGACCTAGGAATTTCACTGCTTCCCACTCAAAATAATGGAAAATAAGAACTCAAACTTGTACCTGAATTCCATCTTCTCTGCAGCACTATTCAAGGTTATCTAAAAGGCAGAACAACCCACATGTCCATCAAGAGAAAGTAGGAAAACCTAAAGTTTGTCTGGAGTCAGTGGACTATTACTCAGCCATAAAACCTGAATGGCATTCTGCCACACACTGAAAGATTATGTGATAGAATAAGTCAGGCCCAACAGGACAGATACTGTATGATCCCTTTATATGAAATGTCTAGAAGAGAAAAATTCACAGAGACAAGAAGTACATGAGAATTTAGGGAATGCGTTGGGAGGAAGAAGGGAAGTTATTGCTTATTACAGAGCTCCTGGTTTTTGGCCGATGAAAAATTTTGGAAAGAGTGGTGAGATGGCACCATTAAAATTGGCCAAGATGGCAAAGTTTATGTTATCTATATTTTGCCACAATAAAAAGTAATTCAAAAGCACCTTCTCGATTAAAGGAGGGCTCCTCTTTTAAAGAAACCACAGCCCGAGGAGCGCTGTTCCTTTTACATGCTTTGTCCCCCTCACAGGCCCTCCTGGTAAGATGACTGGTGAGACTCACTGGGAGTTCTGCAAGGGGCTCAGGTGGGCCAGCCTCTGACACTCCCGCTGCCTTGTGAATCCATAACCATGACAAACGACCCACTTCCGCCCCACCCGCCCACCGGAGAGATGAAGTCAGCTGGGGCCCTGGGTGATTTCAGATTTCCTTTACTGGAAACTGGAATTCAGGTTTCCGCAGATTCCGATCTTTATGGCTCTTTGTGAAGATCCTGCCGAGGCCCGGCATATGATTTGTGCTGCCTGATTTGTGCTTCTGTCAGCCACCTCCTGTCTGATTTATGTCCAGGGCACGGCACTGGGCCAGAGAGGAAGGAGAAGTGAAGGGAAGGGAAGGTGTTGGATGTATGCGCTAGGCCTGCAGGCTGGAGGAGGGTGCGCCAGACGGTGCTGGCCTTAGCTGCCCCAGGACCTTAGTCTCACCGTTTTGGGTTCTAGAAGAACCAGCATAGAGCCCGCCCCAGGGCAGAATTCCCTGCAGTCCCCACCCAGCAACCAGGCAGCCTGGGCCGGACCCAGCAGCTCCGTCCTTGAGCCCTGTCCTTGGGCCTTCAGGAAGGGGCTCCCCATCTGACCCCTGACTGATTCTGCTCTCTGCCTCCCTTCTGCTCGCTTGAGAGCAAAAGCCTCCAGGTGCTGGCGGGAATGCAGGATGCTGCGGTCTTCTCATGGCCCTGGGTGCAAAGCAGAGGGGAAGCGAGCTTGGAAAAGCACAAGTTCAGCTGCGAAGTTAGCAAAGTGCTGCTGAGGGCTACGCACGCCCTGTGGTCAGGACGGCCAGAGCGGCTCAGAATCAGTCCGCCTCCGGGCGGGAGGGGTGGAATATGATGGAGGGGAACCGGGCCGCTCCTCAGTGTCCTGCTGCTCATTTTGGGTGTTGCACACGTAGATGTCACCCGTTACTGCTACTCAGGAGACTGCTGGTGGATCTATCACTGGGTCTTTTACATTCGAGATGCTGCTCATAGTAAAAATTTAGAATTGAATGATAGAATGGAAGCATATTATCGTACACTTGAAGTCCTGGTGAGAAAGCCGAGGTGTGGGGGTCTGGGTGGGAGTGACCCACCTCACCCAAGGGGCCCGGGAGGGAGGAGCAGGCCGAACTCCCCAGGGACAGGAAAGCTGCTGTGTGCAGCACCGAGAGCCCAGAGAGGGTCCCCGAGGGCACGGAGTCTGTTCCCCGGCTCCCAGGGTCCTCAGCTGCCTTCACATCAGCCTCTGAGACTCAGCGCTCACCGACTCATTCCGCCACAACAGTCAGTCTGGAGTGGGTGAAACCAGCTGGAGATCAATCATGAATCCACCACCATGGCGGGGCTCACCCTCCTTTCATCGGGGCAAACACGGCTTTGCTCTGGTCTCAATCGTGGAGCCTAGAGAAAGCGCTTCCGCGCCTGCTCTTCCATCCTGGTCTGGAGACATTACTGTGCCTCTGAGGCAGCTCTTCTAGGAGCGGTTGTTAGTTCTTTGCCCGCAGCAGAACAGATCCTGGAGCAGCTCCTGCCACAGCGTTCTGATCTTCTGCTGTCCTTGCTGTGGTGGGATGGAGCGCCTGTCTCAGTTACACTACTCATTGCTGGGACAACGTACCTGACACCCAAAGGTGAAGGAGGAGAGGTTTGTTTAGCTCACAGTTTGTGGAGATTTCAGTGCATAGTTTGCTGGTTCCAAGGGAGGGCGGCATAGCAGCAGGGCATCACAGAGGAGAAACAGTCCCTGGCAGAGCAGACAGGAGGCAGCGTACAGCCAGCCTGCCTTTCCCTCTATAGTCCATCCAGGCTATAAGCCTATTGATTGGTGCCACCCACACCCAGGGTGGGGCTTCTGTTATCCACACCCAGAGCTACACTAAACCAATTTAGTTATCACACCCTTAATCCCAGCATCTCACACCCTAGTTGCAGCCACCTCCAAAAAGCCCCACTATGAGCACATGAGGCTTTGGGGAGACAGTTATATACAGCCATAACAGCACCTGACTGCAGGGCCACTGTTTCCCAGATGTTCCACTCCACGGTCCTTAGTCTCTCAGTGTCCTTTACAGGTCAGTCACTCACTGTGGCCTCTGTCCCATGACAATGTTGGCAGTGGAATTTACATGATCAGGGACCAAAATAGCACAACAGGAAGGGAGACTAAGTGTGGAGAAATCGACCCCAGCAAGAGCGGCGGCCCACAGAGGTGCAGGAAGCCGGGCACTCACGCTCTGCTGTTGGCCAGGTCGTCATGTGGTGTGTGGACCCACTTGATTTTTTTCCACTGGGAAATATGCTCATGCCTAACTCACCTCTGTGTTGGGAATCTAAACTGTGTGTTGCAAATATATTCTCCAAGGTCGTGATCTGTATCTTTGGCCTCCTGAGCTGGAATGACTTATTAATTACTTAGCATCATAGTATGAAAAATTTCAAGAATATGCAAAACAAAACAGTGAACACCCATCCTCAAGGACCAACTCATGGCAGATCTGCTTTCATCTTAGTCTCACTTACTTCTTCCTGCTCCAGGTCCTTTAAAATAATTATACTTATCACATCTGAAAATCTGAAATCTACTTTAGAATACATAAAAGATAATGACTCTTTTAAAATGTGCATGGTAGAGTGCACACCAGCGTGCCAGAGGCTCTGCGCCAACCCTCAGCCAGTGTGTATCTGACACTCTCAACACCACAATCATGTGCGAATGATCAGTACTTCTTCAGTACAAGGAAGTAGCCCTTCCGTGCTCAAGTTCTTTGATTTCTTTTGTTTCTGCAATCTATTTGTTCAAGATTCAAATAAAGTCCATTGTCAGCGTCTCCATCTGTAGTCTCTCTCTGCCTGCAATTGTGAGGAAGATGGATCAGCTTCATACAGGTATCTGACATTATAGGATAATCCGGATGTTACTAATGCGGGCTGAACAGTGACTTTACAATGCAGGTGTTACTCGTGTTTCCTCTAAGGCAGTGATTAGGTCTAAGGACCAGACTCTGTGGTGTCCGTCCTGTTTGACATGCTGACCTCGTGGGTGGTACCAGGCACTGTATCAGGAGGCTCGCAACTCTGGATTTTCCCTTAGGGCCGTTATTTCATCAACAGTTACTAAATGATGACATCCCAACTCTAATATCCCTTCTCTGCTTATTATTTGGGATGCCCCTATACAGAGAAACTTCTCCCCATTGATAATTTGTTGGATCTTGAGATAAAGATCATGTAGGAAAAGCTGGGTAAATGCCCAGCAACTATTGAATGGCTAAAGAAGATGTGGGTTTTTTGTACAATGGAGTACTGCTCTATCATAAAGAAGGATAACCTCGAGACATTTATTGGTAAATGGATGCACCTTGAGAACATACTCTTAAGTGAAATAAATTAGACACACATGCGTACATATCGAACTGTTTCTCTTATATGAGAAACCATAAGGGCAAATAAGGACAAAAGATATAATAGATAATGTGAAAAAGAAAGATAATATTCACATGAGAAGAGAACTAGAGAGGGAGGAGGGGGAAAGGAAGGAAGGGAAAAAGAAAAGAAAAAGAGGAAAAATGGAAAAATGTAAATAAAGCTATTGTAAATAAGGAGGGGAAGGGGAGTGGAAGAGAGGAGTAGGGAAGGGGGGTAACCAAGATATATCATGTACAGACACAAATTAACTATGATGAATGTGATTGTTATGCCTATTTACAATGTACCAATACATGTTCTTGGTAAATTAAAAAAAAGAGGAAAAAAAAAAAGAAAAGCTGGGTAAGTTTCATTTCTCAACAGTTTTAAAAATAAGGGTTTGGGATTGACTTCATAACGTTCTTGAAAGGTAACCAGTTAGGATTCTCTCCTCAGGAATTGTTAGGTCCTGTGGGCTGAAATATCTTGGGTGCCTTTCAGTCTACTGGAAGCATTTCTATAGGTGCTAAGCCCGCCCAGGTTTGAGCAGCAGGGGCTGCTCCAGGGGGGCTCCTGAGCTTTTGGACATAAACTCAGGCGTCCCAGTACTTCCTCGCTGCTGGTATTTCAAGACGCTCTAGATTCGTGGTGCAGTTTCTGCCCTGGGTCGAGCAATGCAGCCTCCTCGGGAAGTCCCGGCTCCACTCGGACGAGCATCTCTGTGGATCACGGCAGCCTGCGGACAGCGGTGCCCTTCACATCCCAGCGACCCTTTCCAGATCTCTTCAGTGCCGACGATTAGACAAGAAGCATTTTTATCTTTCACAATAAAATGCATCATGAATGAAATTGAAATTTTCATTTCGAACTGAAATTGCACCCTGGCTTATAAGAGGCTGGGAAGTCGCCATCCACCCTAAAAGCAAATATGTAGCGGAAGAAATGGACCATCAACAGCTGTTCTTGGACGTGCAAGAGAAGGGAGGTCACAGGAAATGCTACCCTTGAGACTGGACAGAGGACAGAACAGTGCAAGAGAAAACGCCCCAGGCTTCTGGCCACCGAGGGCTGGGCCGCGTCGACACAGGCTGAGGCCCTTTGTTCTCAGCAGAGTTGTCCCAGGAGAGAGCACGCGACCAGAGCCGGGCCTGCTCCAGCCCGTCAGGACAGCCTGTGCCACCTCTGGGGAGGGCGCGACTGACGATCTTGTGGGGAGCCCAGTCCAGGGGCCCAGCCCTGGAAAGACCAAGCACCTCTCCCTCCCCACTCCCCACCCTCAGCCCCAGCACGAAGGGAAGGACACGGTGCCAGCCAAACATGGTCTGAGAGAGGCAGGAAAATGCTGGGCCCAGAGTCAGGTGCGGTGGGAATATTGGGATTATCAAGCCAGAGATTTGGAACAACTGCCGTGTGATGGAGATGCTGAGGATGCTGGTAGCAGAAGTAGTGAGCATCCAGAACAGGTGGGTGATGAAGTAAGCACAGAGATGGAAATTCTAGGAAATAGCCACAAAGAAATGCCAGTGATTGAAATCACTGTGACAAAAATGAAGAATACTGTCCCTTCGATGGTCGTATTTTTAGACAGATCCTGGCTGAGGAAAGAATGTCTGAACTTGATGATATCTCAACAGGAACCTCCAAAACTGAAAAGAAAACAGGAAAAAAAAATAGAGGAAAAAAAGGGCAAAAATAAGCCGGAACAGAGTATCCAGTACTGTGGGGTACTCTACAAAAGGTGTACGGACCTGTAACGGGGATACCATAAGGAGAAAGAGAAACAAGAAGTAGTGAGACTCCGATTGAGAATTCCCCCCACATCAGTGTCAGATACCAAACACAGATCCAGATGCTCAGAGAACACCAAGCAAAACGGAACGCAAGAAAAGCTGTATTCAGATTTATTCTTTAAAACTGAGGATCAACTAAGATAAAGACAAGTCCTGAAAGAAGCCAGAAGGTGGACTCTCACCTGCAGGTGAGCAAAGATCAGATGGACATCCGTTCCCGGAAGTCAGCAAGCAAGATGGGAGGGTGCAGAGAAACACAAAGTGCTGGAAGAGAAGCCGCAGCAACCAGAGCTCTTTGCCGTGTGAAGTTCTCCTTCGGAAGTGAAGGAGCAACAAAAATTGAAGAAATGTGTTGCTAAGTAGATGCGCCTTGCAAAAAATATTAGAAGTTCTTTAGAGAAAAGGAAAATGGTATAAGTCAGAAACTTGCTGTTACACACACACAAAAAAAGAGCACTGGAGAAGTGATAAATGAGGAGGAAATAAAAACTTTGTTTTTCTTATTCTCATAACTGTTTTATTTTTGTTTTTGAGATAGGATCCGGTTATGTTGTGCAGGCTGGTCTCAAACTCCCCAGTTCAAGTCATGACCCTCCTCAGCTTCCTGAGGAGCCAGAAGGCACCCACCACCATGCCCAGCTGGTTTTTCTTATTCTTAAGGATCTAACACATGGCAGTTTATTAGCAATAAAAGTACCATAGAGGTATTTGAATACACATATGCAGATATATCTAGATATATACAGTGCATGTATGATTATGCTTAAGTAAAATGAATGAATGCAATGATACAACGAGCGGGTGGGAAGACTTGGGCTTATTTTATTATACAGTCCTTGCAGTATAGCATAGTGCTGTTCAGAAGTACAGTTGGATTGATTGCCCATCACAAGCCCTAGATCAACCATGAAAAAAGAAAAGGAAGAAGAGGAGATGGAGGAGAAATATGCTAAGAGAAAGGATAAAATGAAATCATAAGATGTCCAACTGTAGCCATAAAAAAGTGGAAGGAGTGGAAGACAAAAATGGTAACAAAAAATAAGGGTAACAAATAGAAACCAGTGAATATATGTTGGCTGTTAAACCAAGTATACCCATAGTGGCCCCGAATGTCAGTGGTCTGATGAAAGGCCAGAGACTGTCCGAGAGGGTGGAAAGCAAACCCCAGCTCCATGCTGCGTGTCAGAACCCACCTAGAATACAGAGACATGTGGCTCACGAGTGGACGGATGAGGCAACCGAGGCGCGGAGCAGCGCTGCAGAGCATGCTGGGGAGCCGCGTTCATCTCGGTAGAGCAGACTGACAGGAGGAAGTTGTCGGGAGCGAGGAGCGGGGTACACGAGATCGAGTCCCCAGAAGACAGAGCGCCTCCGCATGTGTGCACCAAAAGCAGTGCTAAGAGGAAAATTTATAGCACCGAATATGGATCAGAAAAGCAGAAAAAGCTAAATCTAATAAGCTAAACTTTCATTTGAGGAATCTAGAAAAAAAGAAAGAACAAGTTAAACCCAAAGTTAGGGGGAAAAAAGGATACAAATTAGAGTGCACATCAGTGAAATTAAAAACAGAAAATCAATAGAGAAAAGCAACAAAACCAAAGCAGATTCCTTGAAAACATCAGTAACATCAGTCAGTTTCCATCCAAGATGAGAGACAGAGGGAGGGAGAGAGAAAGACAGAGAGACGAAAGGCTGGATACAAATGTCAAAGTGAAAGAGGTTCACCTGAGAATAGTCTGAACAACTCTGTGCCCGCAAATTTGATAAACTAGATAAAATGAAAAATGCCATGAGTCACAATTTTCTGAAGGTTACCTAAGAATAAATAGACAGTCTGGGTCTGCATCTGTTAAAGAAATTGAGTCAATAAATAATAACTTCCAAAACAGAAAGCACCAGGTCCTGACAGGTTCACAGATGAATTCTACTAATTCAATCTGAGGGTCGTAGGAGTCCACTAAAGTTCCTCAATTTTACATCGATGTTGCCCCTTCTCAAGGCTGAAATACCGGATGCCAGTGAACTAATATAATTACTTGTCTCTCCGTATGTGGATACCAGCCTGACACAGCAGTCAGCCTACCACAGCAGTATGTTTCTTGAAATCAGTCTACGATTTCTACTTCGGCATTAGAGTTAATTTCACTGAAGTCAAACTTCTGTGCTATTTCAAAGTTATTTGAAATAGTTTTCTTATGTGTGGTTAGGCCTCTGGCTGAATCCATAGCTAAGTACAAGTTGTTTTATTTTGCATTCGGTTTTTAGAGATTGCTTTTTACAAATATAATTCCTTTTGTAATGATGCACAATATTTACACAGTGCCAAAGTTAAAGTTATAAAAGTAGATATTTTTTAAAATCAGGCAGATTTTAACTCTGTTTCCTGTTCCTCGTGTCTTCCCTCTTTGGCAGTAAATTGTTTTTAAAGCTTTTTATTATTCTAATTTCAACACAAAATACAGGCATATATTCAAAATTCCCATTCCTTTGACAAATAGTGACACGCCATACATAGTTCTCTTTACTCTTTCTCTCAACTCCGTCCCTACAGCTCTGTAACAATACATGATACCCTTAGAATGTTTCAACTGGAAAGTATCCAGCCAGTGACCTGATGGTGATCATTATTTTGTTTTGTTTTGTTTTATAAAGGATGCTTCAACAAAGATATCTTTTAGTTCTAAAAGCGTCTTTTAGAATTTTTTCTAGAATATTAGAATTTATGCAATTTTAGACATATTACCTTTTCAATTGCCCTTTGTGCCTCCTGAATATATTTACTGATTTACTTTTCTTCGCTTTAATGGTATGATGGATTATAAAAATTGCTTTTTGTGTAATAAACCATGCTTACATTTCAAGACTCTATCTCTCTTGGGTATAATGATTTTTTTAAACTTATGTTTTCACATTCTGTCTGCTTTCGCCTCATTTAGGATTTGTGTGTTCACATTCATTCTGGAGTCTGGGCTGTGGCTTTCTATTTTGGTTCAGTTCAGGGCAGGTTTGGAGACAGATGTTGTATTTATGCTCTAGTTTTAGATGCCATCTATCAGCTGATCCTTCTCGAATGTTTACCTCTAGCCCAGACCTTTGCCCTTAGCTGCAGGCCCATCTGTCCAGCTGTCTCTTCAGCATCCTGCCTAGATGTGTGTCTGGCCGGCCAACTCAGCGTGTCAGTGCTCTGTGGGGTCAGCCTCTCCAGAGACAACCGGTTGGCTGATCTGGCTGCTCGGGTCATAAGCCCGACCTCCTAATGTCCTCCTGACGTCCTCCTGGCATCCTCCTGGCATCCACCAGTGTCTGCTAGTGGACTTGAGCCAGCGCAGAAGGTGGGTCCCTCACACCTCTGTGGCCTGGGCCTGCCACCCTGCCCGCCACTTCCGTCCCTCAGATAAGGACACTCACCTCCTCTCCGCTCTGCCCAGCTGATCCTCTATCAGTCCTTTCAGCTCTTCTTCCAGTGGCTTCCCATTGCCCTTCAAGGCCACAAAGGACCCGGTCCCTGGTCCCTTCCCAGGCTCCTTGGCGCCTTCTCCGTCCCCAGAAGCCAGCTCCTCTGCCAGTGTCTCCTCCTGCACGGTGCCCTGAAGAGACCCGCTCAGGTGTCACTTTCTTCTGAGGCCGTCCAGAGCACCCTTCCAGCGCCAGCACCTCCGTCCCTGCCCCTGCTTCCCCCTCATCCCAGCGTCCATCTGAGGCATCGCAGGCCATCCCTGGCCCGCAGTGCTTCCCAGTGCCCCGAAGCCCAGGGCATCGACGCCTTGTTCCTGCTGCCTCCCTGGCGCCTGGGAGAGCGTGGTGCTCACAGTATTGCTGACCTTGCTTTCCGCAGCTGAGCACCTTGCTCGCCATCTCACTGTGCTCACACGCATCAGGCTTGCTCCTGTGATAAGACTCTTGTGCCTCTGTGCATGAGTGAGAGGTGCCTCTCCTCGTACGTAGGTCCTGCTTTGTTGTCAGGAGCTGGAGAAGTGTCATTTCCTCCTTTCCCGCCCTCTTCGCCACATCGCAGGAGAGCGGAGATGTCAGCGACGCGCTGGCTTCCCAGGACCTGGCGCCTTCTCCAGGGGAGTTGAGTCAATTGAGTTATCATTTAAACCTTTCTTCTTCATGAGTACTGCAATAAGTACATTCATTTAGGAATGTAGTTTTGAAAATTAAGGTTTTATATTTATTGATACACACACAGGACCATGCAAATTAAAGTTAAATAAAGTTAACAACCAGCCCCACCTCACATGCTCAGGAGCCCCTGTGGTTAGTAGCTCTGCGCAGGACAGCACAGACACAGAGTGTCCCATCTTCATGAGGCAGCGGAGGCACAGTCTTGCTTTCTGAGGAGCCCAGATGTGCTCACAGCTGGCTCCTTCTTCCCATCATCTCCTGGCACCCCACCTGCAGAGGCTGTGCTGAGGGTACAGGTGGATGTGACCCCCGCGCCACCCACCGGGACAGGATGTTTTTATTTCTTTCCGAGTCTCACACCTCCTTGGAGGTTCTTATTTCTGTCTCCCTCTCTGACTCGGACAGTCAGCAAGAACAGGACTTCTCCGACTCATTCACTACTGAGTCCTACAGCAGGGAACGGTGCCTGGACAGACTGGGTGGTCAAAATCTACATATTAATAAACGAAAGACATTCGATGACCAGGAAACTCTATCAAGGTGGGAATTGCAGCTTTAAAAAAGGAATGAAGTTATACATAATACTATGGAATCCTTTCCATTTCTAATGTCCCCTTTTGGTTTTCAGTATTTTTCATTCATGTTTTCTGTCTTGGTTACTTTCTTGTTGCTGAAACACAATATCCAACACCCACAACTCTAAGAAGGAAGGCTCTATTTTGGCTCAAAATTTGTAGAGGTTTTGGTCCATAGTCAGCTGGTTGTAAGGCAGGCAGTCATGGCAGAGAGGGCTGGCAGAGGAGGGACAGCTCACGGCATGGTGATGGGAAGCAGAGAGCGATCCAGGGAGGAGACAGACCCTTGCAGGCCAGGCCCCAGGGACACACCTCCTCCCACCAGGCATCACCTCCCAGCATCACATTCAGCTGGGAAGTTATCTGCAGACTCATCCACCGGTGAGGATTGGACCTTCATGCCCCAGTCACATACCTGCTACGGGCACAGGAGGCTCGGGGGGGTGGCCGGATATGAACCACAGCACCTTCTCATTCTCTCCTCTGTGTCCTATTAATCACCAAAAATTTACTAATCACTTTTTTTTTTTTACCAGAAGCACAATTTTGCCTTTGTCCATAATTGCTAAGGTAAGCTTGCTTTTTCTGTCCTTCGTTTTTCCATTATTATTTTCCTTCTTCTGCTTCATTTGGGCTTATTGTGTTGGCCTCGTGCTAACTTCTTTGTCTTTCAACATTGCTCAGCACTATAAAGCCTTTCCTTGAATATAAACAAAATATTCGACTCTCCTTTGATTTAATGCTGTCACTAGATACTATTGGTCTACGTATGTTGTATTTTCATTCCTACTAAATTTTAAATATTTTTAAAGTGTCCATGTGTTTCTTGATATCTGAGGAGAGTGGGAGCTTTTGGGGTAGCACCTTATTGTTATAATTCAAAAATGTGTGGAGCTGCTTTTAATTATCCTGCATCATCTGCATAAGTGAGAGGAATGTTTCCCTGAATATAACAGATTCTTTGGAGTTTGCCTTAATGCCTGAGACGTAGACAGACAGCATGATATATGGACAGCGCATGCCCTTCGAGAAGAATGTTTATTTTATAATCCTGGCGTAGAGTGTCTCACATGCCCATTACTTTTAATTAGCTCACCCAGTCACGTGGCTGGAATGGCCCTACAGGAACAGGAAGGTGAGCCCTTGCAGGCCTCCTCTGGCGCCTTCTAGAGCAGATCCCAGTAGGGCACCCTAGCCAGAGAGCCCCACAGGACCCCCTCACGCCCAGTCTTGTAGGGCCCAACATAGAAAGATGGACTCTGAGCAGGGGCAGTGTCTTAACCACTGTCACACGTCCAGGACAGGGGACTGTGACACATTTATTTGCGTGTGTCTGAAGTCCCAGTGTGCTGCTACACACAGTACGAAGCCATGGTGAACTGAGTGCAGGGGGCAAATCTCTAATTTCTTATTTGTTAACAGCCCCCAAGGGAAACAAGATGGAAGTAATGTTTCCACAGTTCTTTTGACAACTTTTGTCCTTTTCTGTGATTGTCCTTTCAAGACTCACGGTAAGCCTCTACCCACTGAAGTCCATTACTGTCTGCAGTTAGGACCCTGTTCTAGGTCCTGCCAGTGCAGCTGTTCCCAGCTGTGGAGGTTAGAGTAGAGTGTCAACCTGATTGACTTTGTGACCTGCCCTGGGGACTGGTGGAGCACACTTCTAGGTGCATCTGTGTGAGTCACGAGGTGGTGTCTCTGTCTGATCCCTCATCCTTTCCACTCTGGTACTCTTCTGCTCTACTTCTTGGCTGCCCTGAACTAATCATCTTTGCTCCACTCTGCCCTCTGGCCATATTTCTGCCTAGGAGCTAGCCAACCATAGATGGAATTCCCCCAAACCATGAACCAAACTAACCTCTTCTCCTTTAAATTGTGGGTGTCAGGTATTGTGTCTCAATGACAAGAAAGCTGACAGAAATTTGCTACTAGCAGTGTGTGCAGGGTATTGCTCTGACTATACCTGACCATATGGTTTAAAGGCCTTTGGAACTGCTTTGAGGAAGGAGTTTGGAAAGGTTTGGAGATGTGGGTTAGAAAAGCCCTAGACTGCTGTGAACAGATTCTACTAGGTGATTCTCCTCAGTACTCGGAAGAGCAGAATGCTGATAGAAATGAGGACAGTAAAGGCCAAGCCCAGGAGGTTTCAGTTGGGAGCAAGGAACCCATTAGTAGTTAGATGAGAGGCCATGTTTGTTATGCTCTGCCAGAAAATTTGTCTACATTATACCCACGTTCTGAGATTTTGCGAGAGACTGAGATTAAAGGCAGCAGACTAATTAATCTGGTAGACAAAATTTCAAGACAACACAATATTCAGGCTGTGGAATGGATACTGCTGGGTGTTTTTAGCCTGGTATATGATGGTAAGTGGGACAAAAGGCAGAGTGGAAAAATGTGAAAAACTTAAATTTTGGCCCAGAAGGAGCCATGTGTAAAGCTGGGACCAAAAGAGACATGAGTGCTAAAGACATTAGTGAAATTACAAATAAACCAAATACTTTGTACTGGGGTAAAAATTAAGATGCCTAATGGCATCATGGGAACCAGCAAGACCCCATCTATTGCAGGCCCAAGGCTGCAAAAGTGTCAGGCTTTCTTTTGAGGACAGTCCTTGGGACCCCTGCTTGAGAAAGGCCTCCTAGAGAATTGGTTCCCCGGGATTCATTTCGCTGTGCTTAGCCACCTAGGCACTCAGTGCTCGCTGCAGGCATGATTCACTGGGGCCTGGCTACTGCTTCCCTAAACAGCAGCCCTTGGCATTGTCCATCCGATGCCTGTTTCACAGGCACACAGAATGCAAGAGTTCTTTCAGAGAGGCTTTCAGCCAGATTTCAAAGGAAGGCCTAGAAGGCCAGGCAAAGGGCCCCTGAGAGAGCAGTGAAGCCAAAGACGCATTGGAGACTTCAGGAATTTTGAGATACTTGGAATATGAAATGCCTGCCAAGGAAAGGTGCAGACCATGAATGGAGTCAATCCATGAGAGAGGCAGTGTGTGCCGCAACCAGCAAGGCTGTAGAGGCGGGGATGCCAAGCCCTTTGGAACTCACATTTTACCAGCATGTGTCCTGGATACCAGACTTAGAGCTGCAGGATTTAGTGTTTGCCTGACTGGCTTTGGTCTTACCTTGGTCTGCTTCTTTTCTGTTCCCCATCCCTCTCTCTAGGAACAGGAAAGCTGCCCTTATGCCACTGCACCTTGGGATTGTATGACTTGTTTTTGATTCTTTTAATAGAAATTCACAATAAGAGTTTGCCTTGAGTCTCAGAAGAGCCTTGGACTTTTGAAAAACAGAACCGTCAATACTTCAGGGAAGGAATTATTGCTTTTCTGGTTGTACTTGGGATAGTTGTATTACGTTAGGTGAAATTATGAACTTGCTATTGTCTTTATTTGGAGATTAAGTATGTTTTTAAAAGATGTTTTTAGGTAACATGTTGAAAAGGGGTTAAGTGTGGTGATTAGGGTATAATTTCAACTTAATTGCCTTTGGATCCACCCCTGGGACTTGGGAAAGAACTTCTAGGCGTGTCTGGGTGAGTCACGAGGGCATGACCTTTGGGGTCTCTGTGTAGTTTCTGGCACCTTTTGCTCTGGTGCACCTCCCAGCTCTGCTTCTTGGCCCTTGTGAACCAAGCAACTTGTCTCCACTACGCCCTTCTGCCATGATGTCTTTGCCTTGGAGCTAGACAGCCATGAGCTGAAAGTGAGCAAACAAAACCTCTCCTCCTTTAAGTTTGGGTGTTGGGTAGTGTGTCCCAGGACAATAAAGCTCACTAATCCATCTACACAGCACTCACCCCTCTGTGCACAGTTCTGTCGAGGGTGTTTCTTGAATCTCACTGATGATCCTGATCTCAGTCATCCCTGTTGGTGAATGGTGCTGTCCCTCCTGTTGTGACAAATGAGGGACATTGTAGGTTTACTCTGGCCCCTGGGCCAGGCATGACAACTACAAGGACCAATAAGAACCCGCCTCATGCTGAGAACAGTAGAATCACTCTCTAGAATTTCTTTGCATGTTGCTTCGGCCCAAGATCTCTGAGTTCCCTGCCTGCCTCCTGTCTCTGCCTCCCACTGGTCACCAGAGGTCGATGACTATCACTGTGACACCTTCAAGCTCTAGTCCCGTGTTCCAGCCACCCCTTTTGTCTCTCCTATTCTGCAGCAGACCCCTCACAACGATTTCAGATAACCGATGGAAGTTGACAGTTAGGTCACATCAAGCAGGGGCACCCTGCCCCCTGCCTCTTTCCCCAGTATGACCAGAGAAGAAGCAAATTCTTATTACTAATGTAGACATTCTTAGAAAAAAAGTCTCTTTAGAAAACTAGACCCATGGGTCCTTGTATTTTGATAGGAGTTCTCCTGTTTACCTTGTCCAGTATTATGATTTTGATCTCCAGATTGGTTAATAAATGAAAGAGCATGTTTCTGCATCCTCTGAAAAAATGCACAGTCATGATTACTCATGAGTCATAAGATAGCCATATATTTGAGAAAAGTTTCTTTGGCTATTTTATATATTTTCTAAGAACACTTAGATAATTTTCAGTGTCCTGTGAAAAATAAAATATGAGGCCTCTTGTTCCAGCATTATAAGAATGCCTGAAGAAAGATCGATCTTGTTTTTTCCTATTGTCTATCTTTTACTTTGCACTTTATTTATGTGTTGGGTTTCTCATATAAGAGAAACCATGTGCTATTTAAGGTTGTGTGTTTGATTTATTTCACTTAACGTGATCTTTGGCATATGAGAAGGGAACCGAGGGATGGGGGAGGAGAAGGAAGTGAGATTTAGAAAGGGAGGGGCATCGTGAAGTGCTGTGTACATGCACCCAGTCCCCACAAGGAATGTGATCATCATCTACCCAAACATATATATGGGTCCAGGAGATGCAGGCAGGAGGAAAGTGGGGAGGGGAGGGAGTTAAAAAAAAGAAATAAGAAATGTCATGTACATGTACCAACTCCCCATGATGAATGTAACCACTATCTACTACAGATAGGTACCAATAAAAATATAAAACAAAGAACACATCAACAGAACATAAAGATTTCTGAGGCACCATGCAACGCCGCAGGCTCCACCACCAGGAGGCAGGCCCCGACCCTTCCACTGTGCATCTGGGCTTATTCCCCGGGCAACCAGAGAAATATGAGCTAAGCGCAGTGCTTGAATCACAAACATCTTCCTCCAGGCTTTGGGTAGCTCTGGCAGAGGCAGCCCAAAGCTTGGTTAAGAGTACAACCCAGGAGTATGATTGTGGGCGTGTTCTACTGATGCCAGTCTTCCCAGAGAGCTCCTTGATTTCTCTGCTGCTCAAACCCCTCATCTGGAAAGCTGTTGGGATAGCAACAGTACTACAGCAGGTGGTTCCAGAATGATGTAATCAATTAATACAGGCAACATGCTCAGCTTGACATGAAGAATGCTCTGTGAAGTTTAGGCTATTAAAATTACCTCTTCACTTGACAATGATTCTGATTTTAGTTTTTATTCTTACGCTGACTCTACATATAGCTGTTATTTTATTACAAGACATTGAAGTATGAATTAGAATGAAAAGCCATGGAAATTACGAAGTCACACACATTCCACTTCAGGTATTTAGATGGGGCATAGACAGAAGCATATACAATGTGTGCCACGCCCGACTCGTGGATGGGTTGGCTGGTTGACTTGATTATTTGTTCTTACGAACAGTGTGTCCTCTTGCTTACTAATTTCCGAGGAACTGGAAAGGCACAGACGATCAGATCATGGTCCTAACACTTCTAATGCAGGACAACACAATGTCATAAGCAAAGAAAGCAAATGCAATTCTTAATTCCCAAAGGAAAGAATCTTCACTAAGTCCTGGATGAGAGCTGAAGTGGAGAGAATTTGAGAAGTCTTTTCAGAGAAGGTGATCTAAGTTACCTCCAAAAAGATGAATAGCATTTCCGGGGCAGATTCGTCCCAGGTAAAAGTACGTTCACAGAAGGCTCATGCTACAAAAGAACAAGAGGTGACCGGGACATTTGGGAAGTCTAGTGTAGCAGAGGTTTAGGCAGAGGTTACAAGCGGAGGCAAAAGTGAGACCAAAGTTGTGAGCTAAGACACAGCTGGCCTCAGGAACGGCTTCGTGTACCACCCTGAGGAGTCTGGCTCTTACGCCAGGCACTGTGGATTTTGAGAGGTTTGGAGCAAGGGGAGCAGAGTGGAGGTGAGCAGAGATGTGGGAGGCGCCCACTGAGGTGTCTGCTCAGCAGGTTCTTGTCTGAACAGGACCAGGACACACGGGGCTTGTGTGTGGGAGGTCATCCTGCCCCGAGCCGAGAGCCAAGCCAGGTGGAAAGGAAAGGCTCTGGCTCCACTAACTTTGCTTTTTGCACCAGAAGACACATGCACTGCTCTGAATTCAGTACCGAGTATAGTACTGAATGAAATGGCATTTTAACCAATGCTGCCTTAATGGGACAAATAACTTTGAGAATCTGCCTGTGGTAGACTGTACATGATTTTTCAGGTTTCGATCATAGAACTTTGTCCTGGAATGGTGTGACGGGGTTGTTGTTCAGCAGATAAGCATTGGAGACAGGTAAGATTTTTCATCAGACACGGACTATTCAGTCTAAGTGTACATTGTGCTATGGTGTTCTTCCTAAGCAAAACTTAACTTGCAAGAAAAGAAGAAAAGGAAAGAATGTAGGAAGAGATCCAACTTCTTGCCAGTGACGGATGGTTTCCACTGCGGATTGTACCCTGGCTTTCAACTCCCCGAGAGCCTCATGCTGGCTTTTGGCCCCATCAACTCCATTTGCGGTGGACAATTTGATATAAGCCTGGGCTTTGAGTTTTGGAAAAGTTTCCAACCCACTTCAGGGTGATCTTTGTTGGTGGAAGTTTATCAGATACTGCTCTTGCATTCAGGCGAGGATTCCACCAGGGAGCAGGCAGAGAGAAGAATGGGGACATGGATGTTGTGAGCTCAGGCAGGCCTGCACATGAGTGTCGGGGGCATGTGGGTGCACGGGGTCCCGGGGACCCCTCACATGGGTGTCCGGGAGTGTGTGGGCACACGGGGACCCGAGAGACCCCGCACATGAGTGTCTGGGGGCGTGCGGGTGCACGGGGTCCTGGGAACCCATCACGTGAGTGTCAGGGGGCATGTGGGCACACGGGGACCTGGGGACCTGCACGTGAGTGTCCGGGGGTGTGTGGGTATTATCTGTAGGTGCCTAATGAGAGAGATGTGGGTGAGTCTGTGGTGCTGAGTTCTGCTCAGCGGGATCACCAAAGCTTCTGGCAAAGTCCGAAATACTAAGCCCTGGCTAATGTTGGGCCCCGTACTGCTTGGAAGCCATAGTTAGTGGGCAATTGCTGTTTCCCATCAGATCAATGTGGAAATGAGTTGGGGAAAGTCCATTTGGGGTGGCTTTGAACGGGCCATGCCAAATGCCTTGTGGGATTAAATAGCTACACAAAGATCTGTTTGCACAGACAAGAGATAAGGGTCCTATGTGTATAAAAACACGTCCAGTTTTTAATTATCTTTGACAGAATTGTGGCACAGCTGTTGCAAGTTATTTATGTTCACAGTAGATTGTATTAGATGAACTTCTGCAGTTAGGGGGAGGCGAAGCCTGCACTTGGAAGCCAGGACCCCAGTTCTGAGCACTTGCTTACCACTCCCCATCTCTGTGATGGGACCCTTCTTCTGCAACTTCGTCTGTTAAATAGAACTGATGGCACTTATTTCAAATGGGGCTTTGAAATTCAAAGTCATGAACAGGAAAATGTTTTTAAATTTTATTTTACTAGTACATGCATTTTACAAACACCTTGGGAGGCTGGTACCTGTACATAATACGGATTGGGCTTTTTGTTCCCCTTCCCTCTGCTTCTCTCCCTTCTCCTTAGTTCTCCTGACCCCCTTTTCAAGCTTGTTGATGTTGTTAATCTCAGTTCATGTTTATGGCACGTAACGTCCACATTCACTGAGGTTATTAGGACCTTGTACCTGGCACATTTTCACAAGTACTGTGTGGTATCTCCTGTCTGAGTAAGGCAAGGAATAAACTAAGAGGACAATGAAGGAAGGATCAGTGGAGTCAAGGGGTGGACCTCTTGCAGATGGGAAGGGTACAGGGACCAAGGGGGAGGGGCGAAGGAGAAGGGATGGGAAATAGGCAGAGTGAAGATAATTAATGTCTTTAGGTTTTTTCCTTAAATCTATAATTCAAATTGATTTCTTCATGTGCCACAGGGTAAGGGTTAAGGGCTTTATTTTCTTTTGTTTCATGACGTTGATTTCTATCATCATTTGTTGAATATGTTATCATGTCTCGATTATTTACCTTAAAGTTTTTGTAGAAGTTTAGTTGCTTTTCTTGTTGGTCCTGCAGACCTACTTGTTCATGTGGTTGCACACTGTCAGCCGACTTCAGTCTCGCAGTGAGTCTTGACACCAGGCCGCCACTCAGACAAGCGGGCTCTCTGGAAGCCCTCGTCAGGACCACAGAAGACAAGCCACAGCCCTAGAGATCATGCGTGCAAGGGACACGTGTGTCTCAGGTTTCGTCAACTCTTATCTTCTCAAGAAGCCTCCAAATCTTAGATTAATACTTGGCATGGTGTTCGAGGAAGCCAGAGATAATTCCAGACTCTAGGAAATATCATCACCCTCCAGCGAGGGTTGTTCTTGTTTTTTTACACAACTAGGCCAGAGGTCTGATCACCTTCAAGATGACTTCAAGGGGATGCTCATATGTGTCTCTCTCTGTAAGTTAATTTCCACATAGCTCGTCCACGACCTCGCCTACCCTCGCCAAAATATTACTCTTCCTTCTAGTTATGTTTGTTGTTACTGCTGTGTGTGTGTGAGTGTGTGTTTACAATTTTGGCTCACTTACTTTTAAGACTTTTTCCTAATACGATTCTTAAGGATATAAATTTCCTCTATCTTATATTTTCTATGCACTAATATTCCATAAACATTTTCTGATATTTCATATAAATTCTGCTTTCGCACCCATTCTTAAGGTGTGTTTACTTTTTCCAAATACAATGGAGTTTTTGGGTGATCTTTTGGTGACTGACATCTAAACTAATTTCTCTGTTATTGGAACATGTGCTCTAAGTGATAACAAGCCTTTACATTTTTTCAAGAATTTCCTTGATGGTATGGCACATGGTCAGTCTTAAAAATCATCTTATACTCTTGAAAAAGGTACAAATTCTCCAGCTTTTGGATGTAATATATCCTTTAGATCAGTGAGTTATCTGTGCTGTTCAAATCTTCTACATATTTAACTTATTTCAAAGTAGATTTTCAACATTATTACCAATCAGGGAAAAACAACTGTGTGCACGGTGAAGTATTATTTTACCCTCATTAGGCAGGAAATTAGCTTAAAAACTGCATAGAGGACATTTCCACAGAATTTTTTCTTCACTGATGGCCACATGAATTGGTGAGACCACTTTGGGAAACAGGACCTTGTTAGATTCCATTATGGTAACACGATATGTGAGATAATTTACTTGTAAAGAGAAAAGGGTTCTTGGGTCATGGCTCTGGAGGTCTCAGTCCATGGTCACAGGCCTGGAGGCCTTGGGCTGCAGTGAGCCAGCCCATCACAGCAGGAGCCCAAAGCAAAACGTCTCCTCGTGGTGGCTGGGAGGGGAAAGAGGGGGAGCAAGAGAAGGGTGTCTAACACTCCATGAAGTCCAATGTGCATATATCTGTCACCCACAGTTTCACCTTTTGTGTATCAGTAAGCAAAGATTTCACACAATAAGATTCACGGCAGTGCTATTTACAGCAATTCTAAAAGCAATCCAGAGCATATCGATGGGAGAATTTGAAGAAACTTGTGTTTACACAAGAAAATGTAAATAAACTAGAGAGATACCCAACAAGAGCCAAAAGAAGCCTTAACAAAAATGAACTTGGGAGGTTATATACAGTATCATACCATTTTCATAAAGTCAAAAAGTACAAATGTGAAATATAACTTGAAGGGTCACAGATGAAGGCAGGAAGACCACAACTGGCACCCTCGCCTGTGGGACCCTCAACCACCAAACGATTGACAGTATTTGGAAAACACTAAGTCTCCCTGAACACGCACAGACTTTTCTTGTCATTAGTCCCTAAACAGTATGGTCTACAAACCACACACACAAAATTCACATGGTAGCAGGCCTTGGACATAAATTGGAGATGGTTTCAAACGTACAGGGTGGTGTACATGGAGCCCTGCACATTGGCACAAGGACTTCAACATCCACAGACTTTCGTACCCTGGAAACTGATGGCATGCTCGCATCAGACGGGCCCTGGGACTAACACCCCACGGATACAGAAGGGCCAGTGTAGGTGAGGGAAATGGCTCAGGGCCCAGCAGAGGTGGCCACAGGGGCAGCAGGATGCCTGACCCCAGCTCCTTGCTGACCAGGCTCCTGGACGCTGGAGCCAGCTGCACGGCCACGCAGGCTCCGGGAACATTGCTGCAGAGCTTTTCCAGCTATGTGATGGGAATCAGGCAGCTGCTAACATCTGGGTTAACTCACTCTGCTCCTTTGGCTATTTTATTTCCTCAACTCTATTTGTAGCCAGTTCTCCATATTAAAAGGATCTACGGAAGGCCTGGGAAAGTTTTGTACTGCGGGATTAGAGATTTTCTACACAATGGATGTAAAAAGTGTCAGAAATTCTCACCTAACAATTGCTCGTGATGAGAGATGGTGAGTCCTAGACCTGCTCGGGAGGGCGATGGTCATCCATCCAGGCCGACAGCTACACCTGGGTCCCAAGCTTGCTCACTCCTGCACTGAAAAGCAACTTCCACAGTGATCAGTGATTGAAATGTCTGAAAGGGAAACAAAATTTTAGTGAAGCACTAAATCGAACAACTTTTAGATATTAGAATAGGTAGGAGCATTTTGAACAAGTCCTGTCTAAGCAAGCAAATACCTATACAAGAAGTTTCAGAATTTGTCCATATTAGAATTATAAGCTTATGCTCATCGAGGGACACCTTATGTGAAGCACAGTTATAAAGAGGAAGACAATTTTGTAATATGCAAAACTGAAAAAGGACCCGTACAGGAAACGTCTAGGAAACCCCCTCAGTCTACAGGAGAAGAACCTAGAAGCATATATTTATTAAAGGGGGAAAGGCACGAACATCTTTTTCAGAGAGGAGTCACCCTGGCAATGAGCAGAGGGAGAGAGATTTACTCTCACCACGACTAGTAGAGCTCAAAGGAATGTGAGATACCGTGTTCCACTTCTCACATTTACAGATGCGCAAGCGCTTAGTTCCTAGCTGTAAGGTTTAGGGACAAATCGGGAGTGATTCGTAGCTTGCTTAATTGTGATTAAATTCCAGTCGCCCCGTGTCAAGGGACAGTGTATGCTTGGCCTGGAGGGTGCCTCCCTAGAGACCCCGCTCTCCCAGACCCGCCCACCTGCCCGCCCTCGCCGCTTGTTCTCAGGCCCTCCTGTCCCTCCCCTGAGCCCATCCACTCACGTTCCACAAGGAGAATGATCTTCCGGGATCCAGACGAGCAGCGCGGACCCCTGAGTGAGGACTGCTGGGCTCCACCCGGCCCTCCTGGGCACCCCGGTCAGGCTCAGCCCACCTGCAGGTGTCAGAGTGGCTGTGGTTTCCGGTACACTCAACCTTTTCTGGGTCCAAAGGGGCAGATTCAAATTTTGTCAAAAAATTGTATTCTTCTGTCAAGTTTTAATCCCAGCAAATGTTACCAGGGCCAGTTGTCTTTCTTGTCACCGCCAGCTTTTATTTACTGAGGATGGTTTTTCCTAGCACAGTGCTAACTACGTGAAGCTGTGTGACTTCCTAATGAATGCTGCTGTCAGATGCCGCTCTTCTGCTCTAGGAGGCACAGGAAAGGGCAGAAAGAAATGACAGCCGCCAGAGGCTGCGCCTGCCCTGGGTCCCTTGATGCCAAGCCCTGCGTGGGAGGCAGGTCCCCCATACGGACCACTGACAGGAGCTTCCTGCGGCCCCAGCCGGCACTGCGACGGGTGCTGGCCGCCCTCCTGTGCCCGGGCGGGTCCTCTTGGAAGCTCTGCCTGCTCCTCCCGGGGTCCCGGGTTGGCATCAGTCTCGGGGTCCCCTCACCTAACGTGACGACACTTCTCGGAGCAGCAGCCTGTGATAGCCACCGTCGCTGTGCAGAAGCTGGGTGGAACTAGGTCCATGGCGTTGGTCCCTTCCTTCATTCCCTTATGTGGGGCACATTCTGAGAGTCACTCAGTAAACAACCTCCAAACTTTAACACGAGCCAGGCCCAAACCTGGCTAAGGGCAGGTTCAGCACAAACCTGCCACTCCTGACTCACCAATCCCCCAAGGGCCTGCCCCCCAGAACCCCCACGGAAGCCATGGAAAGCTGAGGGCCCCGGGTCCTCCGAGATCTGGCGATCAGAGACTGGGGCAGAACTCTTCCTGCTAGCGTACCAGCTCCCAGCTCAGAGTCATCACCCCCAGAGAACGCTCACCTGCACCCCACAACTGGGGACAGGAGATACCAGGCCCTCCTGGTGCTTCAACAGCTTTTGATGCTTAGAAGAATTCTTTTTGGAGATCTTTGTGTGCTTGTGCGTGTGGGTCTGGGTTTAATAAACGCCTGTACGACAGCCAAAGTATCAAAACATAAGAGCCCACAGATCTGAGGCCTGGCTCCTAGGGTTTTTCTTCTGATTTTCGGTTCATCTGCAGTTGAGATATTAGAGTCCGTCGTTGACTGCGAGGGGCGGCCACTACGCAGCGGGAGCCAGGACTTGGCTTCAAGACCCTGGAGTAACTCAGCCTCTCTGTGCCCCGGGCCCTGCACAGGACTCCAAGCTCCTCAATCCACCATGCTCAAGGTGGCCAAGGAGGGGGCCACCCCGGTGCTGAGCAGGCACACAAATTTAGGATCATGCTCTTTAGGTTCAAGTGCATTCTTGAATACACCTGACTTGCGTTTGGTGACTGGACGCAGGGCCTGGAAGCAGGTGCCTCCCACCACTCTCCTTCCTGCACCTTCCCGTGGTGTGCTCAGTCTCTCCAGCCACGTCACAGCAGCCCTTCTGAGTGTCTGCTCCCCGCTCGTCTGCCCGCCCCACTTTGGCACGCTCATCTGCCCTGGCACTCAGCATCCTCTCGGCAGCCGACTCCCTCCCTGTGCCGAGCTCCCCTGTCCTCCCTCCGTCTGGTAGTTCTTGCTTTTTCTAACACCAGCTACACTTCTTCCCTTCTTGTCTTTGAAGGGGGCAGTGAGGTGCTGGCGATTCTTCACTCCAGACCCAGGACCCCGTGACAGGTGGGGAGCAGGGAATGTCCCCAAGAGGAGACTGCAGGACGGTGACACAGGGAGGGTGCTAGCAGTTGTCTGAATGTAAGACTTTGAAGACAAAAAATACATAAGAAAGATTTACTCTGTGCTGTCTTCCAGGGCACGTGGGATAAAGAGCTGGCTCTGTCCAGTAGTGAGGCGTGGGGGCGGAGCCGTGCTGCCGTGGTGGAGATGAGGCCCCAGAGCTCCTTTCTTTCCTTCCCCTCGCCCTCCTCTCCCCTCCCCTCTCCTCCCTTCTTCTCTCTGCTATCCCACCCTCCTCCCTCCCTCTCTTCCTTCTTTCTCCCTACTCCTCTGCTCACTTCCCTTTCTCTCCTCCCTCTGGCAGCCTTCAGGAGGTGGCAGTGGGGAGCCGGATCAGGCCGCAGCCGAGTTTCCCTCAGGTGACCCTGATTTGGGGACAACAGAGACACGGACCAGCCCTTCCATGTCCTCGTGGAGGCTCTTGCATGCTCTGTATTTTTGGACAAATCCCTCCACTTCTCTAAGCGCCTGGCTCTGCGTGCGTTCATGGAGGATGATGGATGCCTCCTTCTGCTGTCACCCTGAGAGTTGAGTAACTTGAAGGATGCGTAACTGTTTCTTAATCTGCAACGCAATTACATTTTAATTGCCTTATAATTCACGGAACTGCCTCTCTGCCTCTTCTGAAGTCTGCTGAGCTCAAGTCATTTGCAGAGCACGTTTTTAACAGGGTCACTTTGTTTCAGCCTCAAGGATCCACTCTGCACACGACCCCACCCTGGTCTGGGCTTGGCGTGTCACGGCCGCGTCCCTGCAGTGTCCGCGGGAGGAGGCACCCGAGCCCGGTGCAGGGCGGGCACAGATGCCAAAGCCATCTGCTCCCAGGAGTCAGAGGCCACAGACACAAAAATCTGGTTCTCATTTTTTGAGCTAAGAAGTTTTAGAAAATAAGCTTCCCTCTTTTCTTGATGTGCTGCCTGAAGGAGAAACAAGAATAAAACAAAACGGGAGGAGGGAAGGTTATCCGCCAAGTGACATTCTCCCTGCTCTTGCTGCTTCTATTCCTAGAAAAGGGAAATTGGAACCTGCAGGGAAGTGCTGGCCTAGGACCAGCCTGTCAGGGTTTGTTCCCCATCAGAGCGGAGCAGATTCCTCTCTTGGAGGTGGAGGGGCTGTGCCAGCCCCGCTGCTGTCTTCAGACAGTGTGGAAGGAGAGCGACAGTGATGTTAGGCACCTGCATGCAAGCACCGTGTACAACACCTCCCCGGAGGCTGCGGTTAGTTCTGAGCAGCATGGTGATGGCGGGACCAGGCCTCTGGGACATGAGCGTGTCTCATTTACCAAATACCTTCCTGATCTGGAAGGTACGAAGCGAGCCCGAGTCCCAGGCTCCGGGTTCCCAGCCCCTTCCCAGGGACCGCAGCTGGGCGAAGCCTGCGGGACCCTCCCTGGGCATCGCCCGCCTGTGGAGCTGATGACTCCTCAGAGAGGATACTCCGTGCCAAGCAGTTTGCATCACTGTGACGAACGCAGTGAGGAGGGACAGTCTGTGTTGGCTCCCAGGTCAAGGATGGCCCCAGGGTTTCAGGCCAGTGGTGGCCACACATGGCTCAGCAAAGCCATTAGCTCATGGGGAAACTAGACAGAGAGGAAAGGACAGGGGCCCGCAGTGACCAGAGACTTCAACAAGGCCTCACTTCAGGTCTTCCCCCCTCCCCAGAGCACCGCGCTGGGTACTGCTTGTCCAACAATGGGCCTCGAGGGACACTCAAGATCCAAACCTTGGCACTGGTGACATCTTCAGCTCCGCCCTGAAGACCAAGCTTTCAGAGAAGAGAAGCAAGGCAAAGCCGAAGGTCTGGTGGTTTTCCTCCCCATGCAGATCACTTGAGCCACACTTAGAGGCTTCCTCCTCCTCCTACAGGGCTCAGAAGAACAGAACAGGAAGTGCTTTGGAGCCTGCGTCTGTCCAAGTCCCCAACCACCTAAACACCGAGAGGAAGGGAGATCCCTTTCCAGTGGCATGGCCAGAGCTGCCCTCCTGTCGCCGCGCCCGGCCCAGGCTGACTAGGAAAGAGGCTCACACAGCTTCATGCTGTGGAGAGGGGTCCCCTGAAGCACCAGTCTCCACTCTGGGCATGGACTCTGCATGTCTTTCTACGCGACATTGTCTTTCTCCATGCTTATGCCAGTTGTAGTTGGTATTTTAGTTAAAGGATTTAATATTAATTCAGTATTTTGACAGAAGTAGGAAAGTAGGTGAAGTAGATGTGTGAAAGAGTTGTGTGGTGAAAATGGGGTTTGTGGTATCTAAGATAGCATTGACTATGAGGTCAATTGCTAAGAAAGGAAAAATGCCAGCATTTAAACCATGATAAACTCTTGATTGTCAGTATATCCCTATTTCAGAGAATTCAAAATGTAAAACGAAGTGACTGCTAAGAAAGATAAAATACGGTCAGTTGAATACTTTAGAAAAACTATGAAGAACAGACAATTGCTGGATTCAAAACAAGTGTATGATTGATACTTACAGCAAGTCACCAATTTACGAATGAATTCTGTTCTGGGAGAACATTTGTAAGTTGGATCCATTCATAAGTCCAACAAAGTAAGTCTTACGCACCTCTGACACAAATATACAGCGCAAATACTGCTTTGCGCTCCTTTGTGTGATGTCCCCTCCACATCAGCACTGCTTTTCCTCTTGCTTCCAGACATCCCAGGCTCTGGCACTGTACTACTACACACTGTTGCACTGTGCAGTAAGCACACACAGCACGGCCGTGACAGTGTCCGGCAGACACACGAGCTCCTTCGGTGATTTGTTGGCATCTCTGAATGTGAGTAATGCAAGGTCTGTTCTTATCTGTGAAAGTTTCAATCTTGAATGTTTGTAAGTTGGGGACTGTCTGTACTCTGATCCAACAATTAAAGCTCAGGATACGTATTCCAGAGATGTGCTTATACATGCTCCATAGGAGACACTTGCAAGAATGTGCTTAACAGCACTGTTCATCATAGCAGAAGTACAGACAGACTCTGACATCCAAAGTAGGAAAGAGGAGGAACAAAATGTAGCAATATTCACAGAACGGACTATTTCACATCAGCCAAACTGAATAAACAATGATAGCAAGAGTTTGAGTGACTCCTAAGAATTACTATTAAATAATAATAATAACCTCTAAAATTATTTACAGCAACATACTTTTATATAAAGTTGAAAGTAATTAAAACAAAATTATGTACGTATTTTTGAAATATCTTTTGATGCAATAAAACTAAGTAAAAAGAAAAGTAGGAAAGAGGAATGTGATATTCAGGATAATGGTAAACTGCGTTGGAGGAACCAGGCAGATAGGAAGGGGAAAGAAAATATGCTTAAATGCAGATTAAATTCAAAAGTATTAAAGGGCTGTCATGTGAGTGTATTTCACTACAGGGTGTAATGAATGCATTACATTATAAAATAAATACTGTTTTATAATTATGAAATGCATCTACCATCTTACCTTATCAAATAAATAAACACTTGAGCTAAAGAAAGTCATGCAGTGATCAAGGAAGATCATGTATTTCGGACCAGGGTGAGGAGACGCAATTCTGTGCAATGCCCTCCAGGTAATATGTTCTAATACGTTTGGCCTTACACAGGTCAAGTGGATTTCTAAGTGCCAGGATGGGATAATTTTATCTAAAATGGCTTTTTAATTAATTCACAGAGTTCTAAAAAATACTGTGGATGCAGTCCCCCCGAGACGCGTTGTGAAATCCTCTCCTACAGGAAGTTTGCCATTGATGAACAGAAGTTCTCAAATTTCAGTGTACATTTTTTCTTTTATAACCAGAGGTGTTTGTATCTTTTTTAGGGACAAAAAAATCTTCCTTCATTCAAATACAAGTTGCCTTCTGAAACAGCTTTATTCATTTGCCTTCCACATCCACGCTCAGAGCTGGAATGTCCAGTAGGCGTGCATGCCAGATGCCAGGACGGGCCCAGCCCCGTGCGTCCCCGGCAGGTGTCCTGCGTGGCCAACACTTTCTCCGCAGTCAGTGCCGTTTCCTCTCAGGAACCGCCATGTCCCCTGCGCTGTCCATGCAGGCGAGGTGGGTGCCGCACCCTCCACTCCTGTCCCTGTTCAGTTTGTCTTGTTGGGACCAACATTAAATCTACGGTATCTTATATCTGGTAAGCATATGTTTTCAACTTTATTTTTCTTCAAAACTGTTGTGATTATTCTAGGTTCTGCACATTTCTGGATGAGTTTAGAAACCATCTGTCCATTTACTCCTCCACTGGCCCAACACGAATGATAAAAATAACCTGACATTTTCCACAATAAATACAATATGCCCTTTGATTTAATGTCTAATTCAATTTCTTCTGTGAAGATCCCTGTTCTAGTGAAGCCATGTATTTTTATTCATTCCTAAGCATTTGACTTGTTGGTATTATTATGAATTATATTTTTTAAATTTAATTTTGTCCTTTTTGGTCGTTGCTATGTAAAAAGGACAATTCATTTCTTTATATAGCCTTATCTCCGATCTTACTGAACTTACTGATTTTAATAGACTTTTTCTAAATTGCCTTAAACTATTTAGGTAAACAAGATTGTATTTTCTGCAAATGGCACTTTTCTTTCTTCATTTTCAGTTCTCAGCAGCTTCTGTCTCTGGCTTGGTGGCCTCCAGAGCACCGTGCCTGACATGAAATGCCAACTCCGCAGACTTCTGACGAAGCGAGTGTCCCTCTGTCTTCTAATGCACTCCGTTTTTGTTGCTCATGAAGGGTGCCCGGGACGAACACCTGTCCTGCAATGACCAGGGCGATCCCGTGATCGCTGTCCTCCGGTTGAAGCGATAGATTGCACGGCTTGGTTTGTGACAGCAGCCCCGCTACGGCCCGCAGTTCTCCTCAGTGGAATGTGTGATCCTCTTCGCACGGCTGGCTGGGCTCTGCTTACACTTAGGTAAGGGTCCCCACGCCCCAGAGCCTGCCATGAGTGGCCCGTGGTTCGCCCTCAAGAAGCCCTCATGTGCTTCAGGGTCAGCCCGGTGCTGGCTCCTGAGATGCTGGGCTGCGTCCCTGTGCCCTGCTCTCATGCGGGACCACACGTTTCCTCTTCGTATGCGGAAGGGGGCACAGGCGGTGCTGGGGCCAGGGCGCTCTGCACAGAGAGATGGGCTCAGTGCCACGGTGTCGGAATGGCGCATGCAGATCAGCATGCAGAGCTCCACAACACATGTACTGATGCTCCCTTTGTATTCAGCACATTGGTAATCTGCATTCCTTTCTTTGTTTTGTTTTATCTCTATCAGTTTTGCAAGTTTTAATCAGTTTTGTTAATCTTAAATAGCATAAGTTGATTGGGTATTTTTTCTACAGTAAATAGAAAACATTATTCTCTTTCTACTTAATTGACATTTGTTTATATATTTTGTTAATTTTGGGGTGGGTACTGGCGATGGAACTCAGGGCCTTGCGCTTGCTAGGCAAGCGCTCTATCAGTGAGCTAATTCCTCAGCCCTGTTTATGTATTTTATGTTTATTAATTTACCTCCTATTCTTTTCCATGGGTTTGCTTTGATTTTCCTGTGTTTTTAAACAGCATCTTAAATAATCAGTTACGGCCCTTTCTCATCTCTAATATATTTGTTCAATGCTATGAGAGTCACTACAAGTACTTTTTACATTTAACCTCATAAATTTTAGTAAGTAGACCTTATTTTAATTGGCTTCAAAATTGTATAACTCCATTTTGAACTTTTATGGATCCGTAGACTATTCAGAAGTACATTAATTTCCCCTTAGTCAAGGATTTTGCAATTATCTTTCTAGTCATAATCTCTAGCTTGATTCCATGACTTTTAATTTTAATAAAATCCAACTTAATTTTTTTCTTTCATGGATCACCCTTCAGAATTGTATCTAAAAACTCATCACTGAGCCACAGTCAACTAGATTTTCTCCTGTACTCACTTTTAAAAATTTTATGATTTTGGGTTTTGTGCTTAGGTATCTGATTCATTTTTAATTAATTTATGAAAGGCAGAAGATTTTTGCCTCTGCATAAATAAATACGCATCTTTGTATATTGATGTCCACTTGTCCAAGCCATTTGTAACCAACTGCTCTCCCTGAATTACCCTTGTTGCTTTATCAGAGAACAGGCGGTCAGTCCTTCCATAGTGTGTGTCAGGGTTTCTGTTCTGTTCAACTGAACTGTGCGTCTCTCCTTTTAGCAGTACATGCTGTCTTGATTGCTGAAGCTTTTTAAAAAAATTTTTTTTTATTGGTACATATTTGTAGTACCTAATTACATTCATCATGGGGATTTGGTACACATACCTGTCACATCTTAATTCTTTTATGTTCCTTTGCCTCCCTTCTCACTCTTCCCTCCATTTCTTGATCCTTCTTCCATTTGCAACAGTCTCTCCACTTCCTATTATCTGTCTTGCTCTTTAATTTATTTATATTTTGGGTTTCTCATATAAGAGAAACTAGGCGATATTTAAGCTGTGCGTCTGATTTATTTCACTAAACATTACGGTCTCAAGGTGCAAGCAGTTTTACAGCAAATTCTGAGGTCAGGTAGTGAGACTCCTCCACCCGTGTCCAGCACTGTGTAACTGTCCTCAGTGTTTCGCCTTCCCATGTAAGCACTGTAGCACTTTGTCAGTGTCTACAATGGAGGATCCTGGGATTTTTCACTGAAGCTGTCTTGATGGTTCAAATGGGAAGCACTGATATGCTGGCAATACTGAGTTTTCCAGTTCATGGGCTTGGAAGATCTCTTTGTGCATTTAGATATGCATTTATTTCTGTCATCAGTGGGAGCTCACTAGCTCATCTCAGAAAACTTTTGCCATCTGGAATTTTGGATCATTTGATCCTTCTTGCTTCCATAACTCTCTGACTTGTTTTCAAATATTATTTATAATAGTGTTTTCTAGTTTTGCATCTGGAGTGTTGGCCAGGCCAGAAACAGGCACACAGCCACATTTATTCACTCTGGGGATTTATCATTCCATTAAAGATACACAGAAGCAAATATGCATATATGCTATCTATTTGTTCTCCCTTTTCTTTAACAAAGAGTAGAATACTATATACATTTTTTCTTCACATTGTTCTTCCCCCCCGGTAAAAATTACTAGAGATCATTTTACCACATTACTTTGGAATATTCCTCCTTCTTTTTGCAAGTGGACGTGCCATAGACTGTTCCCTGGGTTGCTTTCAATCTTTGCTATGACAAATTTTAGCATAGCGATGAAAACTTCATTTAAATACATCTTTTTATTTTCATGGCAAGAAGCCTTTTGCACTTTTTAAATAAATTTCACAATGCATTGAATTATGCCCAGAGAATTTTGTTTGGTTCTTATTCTGTCCTCCGGACTGTATGGGAGTGACCTTGCCACCTACGGCGTGCTTGCTTCTCAGGAAATTTTCATGTGGACCCTGAAGAGCGAGGCAGAGCCCAGAGTCTGGGCAGGGCAGTAAATCCTGGTTTATTTGCCGTGTCATCTGAGCATCAGTGACCATTCGGTCTATCTCAGAGTGACGAAGTTAGAATATCTTACTATTAGTGTGGGCCTCATTTCTCTGGCATCTCTGGAAATTCCTGGTGTTTGAACTTCGCTGCTTCGTGTCAAGGTCGAGAATATGAGCAGCCACTATATGTCCATCGTGAGGTGTGGCCATTTGCAGAGTGCTGTGCCCCGTCCTGCTCTGGAGGACTTGGACATGAACTCGCTTCATTGATATCCGGGTTACAACTCCTGACTTCCATTTCACTGGGCTCACCAGATCCGTTTGTCCATCTTCTCTTCTCATTGTTCATGTTTGTGAACTTCTTTGTGTTAAGTTTGTCTTTTGTATACAACACATGATTGGTTTTATCTTTGTTAGTCAATCTAAATATCTTTGATTTTAATATGATGCCAGTTTACATTTGTATAGGATAAATATATGAAAATTTTTATTTCATGTATCATACTACTTGACATGTGTCTACAGAGGGTGTGTGTGTGTGTGTCTGTGTGTGTGTGTGTGTTTTATGATATGGCCAGTCTCAGCCCCTGACTCACACAATGCTATCTAGCACAAGACTGTGTTAGGCCCTTTTCCTGTTTGCCTGTTTTCGTCTTTGGACCCTCCCATCATCACATACTGGGTGCTTGCCACTTGTCTTCTCTCTCTGTGGCTTTATCTCAAGTCATCTTATGAATTCCTTCTATCTTCTACTTCTACGAAGGCATAATCTACGGCAGTGGTGGCAAACCTGTGTCGCCCCCGCAGCTGAGCACTGGATGACGTTGTTTTTTTCCAGACTAAAACCTCAATATTCAGATTTAATTGCAATGTTGGCACTTTGTGATAAATAAATGAGTGTGGGGTTGCAATTTTGGCACTTGGTCTCTAAAAGTTTCGACATCACTGATCTATGATATTTATTCCTCTTTTGATTCCTTCTAATTTAGTGTTTACTTCTAAAGTAAAATCAGTGTATAATAAAATAATACTTTGATTTATTTCAAGTTATTTCCTGACTTCTGTCAGTTGTCTCTGCAAATATATTTTCTAATCACCAGATATCTGACATTTGTAGCTCTTATGCTATTATTTTATACCATCTGGAAATTTTCATTATTAAATTATGACTTTTAGTTACTCTATGAAGTTCTTAGTTATCTGTGAAGAAATTATCCTGTTCCTTGCTCCCTTTTAAAAAATGCTTCCATGGGATTGGATACCAGTTCTAGCCTATTGCTTATAATTACATGAGATGAGTTTCATTTACTCAAGGAAGAGTAGGCAGGATAATTTCCTTAAATTCTTCATACAAGAGCTCTCTCTTCTGTGGTTTTTGCCAAGGCCACATAATACAGGAAATTTTCTGGCTTCCTTCTCTTCCCCGAGGCCCCTCTGCTTGGGTCTCCCCTGTCCTCTGCCTGTATTATCTGTGTCCTTTCCAGCCAGAGTGTGCTCCTTGGTTTGAGGAGCTCCTTAAGTTCCCCTTGGTTTGAACTCAATCCTGGAAGAGAGCGTTCGGAGCAGTGTTTCGACTTCACAGGCCCAGAGCCTCCACCCACGTCTGCCATCACGGTGGCCCTGTGCTCGCCTCTGGCGCAGCCTGTCCAAGACCCTTGCTTGGTTGTGGGTTGTTTCAGAAAGCCCGTCCACCTGCCCCAGTAGGACTGTGTGGGGCTGAGGGACTCTAGTGACACAGGCTGTCATGGGCCCTGTCTTCCCCACAGTCATGACACTCTTGCTCCCTGTGGCAATTTGTCCTCACTCACTAGCACTGAGATCTTGTCACCAAGCATTGGCCTAAATGCCACCTGAGGCTTTCCGGTCTTCTCTCTTGGCGACTCCAGTGGTTTTGGGGTGAGTTGCCCAATTCACTGCCCTGGCACTATCTTCACCTGTCCAACTACCTGGAGTCTCAGCTCCAGCTCAGGTCAGGGGTCTAAACCAGCAGCACAGCCTGATGAACACCCAGGAGTGCGTGGCTGAGTCTTCACTTAGATGTCACATTTGTGTGTCCCTCTCTGTAGTGCCCACACTCCCGTCATTCAAACCCACAGAGAGGACTGAGCTAGTACTCCCTCCCTCCACGTTCTTGCACTTAGTTTTCTCTTTCTCACCTCTCTTCTTCCCTGCCTTCTTCTTTCCCTTCATCCTTGTTCTTTCTCTTTTGAGTTGGATTTGTTTCTTATTTTTCCATCCTGAAACTTGAATCACTTGACTTAATAATTTAATTATTAAAATTATAATGGACCTATAAAATTGTGTATATACGGGGTTCCATGTGGTGTTTGCAAATACATATACGTTGTTCAAATCAGGATGAGTGTATCTATCTCCTCGAAGAGCAATTATGCCTTTGTTGTAAAATATTCAAGCTCCTTTCTATTAGTTCTTTAATACATTTTCTATAGTCATCTTACTGCACAATAGAATTTGCTTTAATCATGAGCAATCCCACATTTCTCATACTTATGTCCCATTCAGGGCTGACGCCCTTTCACCAGGTGGACAAGTCCTATCCTGGGGCAGGCATAGCACTTGTTTCACACCCAGTTACAGATCCAGTTAGACGGAGAATTTCAGGAGACTCAGGATCCTCAGTGGATAATAAGTATGGTGAAGCTGGACGCAACATGCTTGCTCAGCAAATACCTGCTGAGTGACAGACAGCCTCACGTCTACAGACGAAGCCCACATACACACTTGAGCTTCCCCCCGGCCAGCACCTCGCACTGAGCCGCTGGCTTTTGTCTTCTTTGGATCCATTTCTTCTGTCACTTCTCTCAGTGGATGTTTTGGATGTTTCAATCTTTCAATTTTTGACTCAGTCTCTTACCAATCACTCCTTCTCAAGCAATTGTCCTGCTCACTCTTTAAGCCCTCAGTGCGACAGAGCAGCAGGTACCAGGAGCTGTGTTTGCCACTGGGAACCAACTCAGTCCACCGCTGCAGCAGAATACACGAGAGCGGGTCTTGTAAGCCCCTGAGACCATCAGAGGACCCGAGCCCCGCCACCTCACCCTACCCGAGGCACCTTCTCCAGCTCCAAACACAGCCACACATGGCCTTCCAAGGGACACTTCCCAGCCGAGCCTCAGGTGGGCCTCACAGGACTCACAGTGTAGGGAGGGAGACCAGCTTTACACAGATAAGCTGCGGTTACAGGAAATGCTCTGAAGGAGAGGAGCCGAGTGTTAAAACGGGGACCAACGAGGCCTTGGTGGGAACATTCCGGAAGGCTTCTCCCTGCAGAGTGGTGTGAACCGAGCGCCATGACTGTGGGGAATCCCGGGGAGCTGGGATGGCAGGGAGCTCCTTCAAACAGGGAAGCTGCTCCTTCTGTGGCCCCTCCGGTACAGACTGAAGCCCGCAGTCACGAGCGCCAGCCCTCTCCAGCTTTTTGGTGGCTTAGGCTCCTGCCCACACATCTCTCCTGGCCTGGGGGACAGGAGTGGTATTGAGATGGGTGCTTCCTAGCCTCTGCTCCCCTGACTTTGCCAGACCCCTTCAGCCACACCCCATGCTGGCTGACTCTGTGTGGCTCTGCACGCAGGCCCTCTTCCGGCCTCAGCTGGGGGGCCCCTGAGGGGTGCAGCCCATCTCCTTCCCCACAGCCTCTGCTGGGTGCGCCTCAGGGCCACAGCAGCATGGCTGCACACAGAGACTGCGTCTGGAAGCGGTGAGCCCCGGACCCATCTGCTGTGTCTGCCAGGCCACTTCAGGGCTCTGGTCCCTGCTCCAACTGTGGAAGAAGCTTGGTGCCTGGCAGAGCCACCCCAGAACTCCTTCCTACAGCCCGGTTCTCAGAGCCTCTCGACCCTGCTCGGAGGGGACCAGGAAGGTGACTGCAGATGCACAGCCTGGCCAGGGTGAAGGGCTCTGCTCCGGGGAGAACTCAGGGAAGGGGGCATCCTGAGCCCTGGAGAGCACACTGGCTGTGGATCGGGGAACCCAGGTCCGGCCTGCTCAGCCCCCAGGGGACAATCAACACGCCGGATCCAGGAAGGGCAGCGTGGGGCTCGCTGCACGCAAGTTGCAGGTTGATTAACTGCAAAGAAGCACAGCGTTGCAACCTGAAATTCTGAGATTCCAACCTGAACAATTATACTGCCATATGTGAAGCTGGGACGATGTTTACCCCAAGCCTGTGTCCTGAGATACCTTGCTTCTGACACTCTGGAGAGCAGAGCCAGCAGAAATTCACTCCTGGCCAGGCGTCTGGATGAGCAAGCAGGTGGGAGCTGGCTGGTTCCCAGCCCCGCTGGAATCCGAAGGGCTTGGACCATTTGTTTGCATTTTTTTGTATTTTAGAAATGGAGACTTCCTGCTCTCTTGAAGGTTAAATCCTGACATCCTGGATTTCTGATGGGCTCCCAGAAAACACAGAATAAACTTATCCTCAAAGCCCAAATCTGACAGCATCAGGGTCTCCCCAGGCACATGCACCTGGGCTTAGCCCAGAGAACAGGGGTGAAAGGAATCACAGAAACCACTAAGCAAAGCTTGTAAGAATGACTTCAGAAATGTTTACAGAATCCAAAGCCATAAATACACTGGCGCTACTGCATTCTTCACCTGCATCTTTTCCTGAAAATGCAGAGGTTGGGGAGCATCCTTATTCCAGCCCCAAATGTGAATTAAACTCCTAGTCAATGAGCATGTAGGAAGCACCATCCAGGCGAGGTCCTTGCAGGGTGTAGAGACAGAAAGGAGCTCAGCACTGGGAGCCACATCGACCTTCCCAAACCAGAATGAACTCCGGGGCGCTTCGGGAGGGAGGAGCAGGGTGCAGTTTCCAGGCAGAGAAGAGCGGCGTATGGGGAGAAGAAACGGAGCAGCCCTGGCACAGGCAGGTGCCGTTGAAGGTGTCTACATAGGAGGCTGGACAGGTGGCAGCCAGTGGGTGGCAGGCTGGGCAAAGATGCAGCTCTGCAGGGAACACAGCAGGGCAGTGGCAATTCCAGAGGAAGGTGCTGGCACCGTGCCCCGGGCAGTGGAGGACAGCACATGGGGCACACGCTCAGACTGGACTGCCGAGGCTCTGTGCCGGGGATGGTGGGACGGGAAAGGCCAGGTGCAGAGCAGGCCGGCAGACACTGCTGCTGCCCTGTGGACAGACGCAGCGGAGAACAAAGCCACCACGAGAGGAGTCACAAGGCGGGAGGAGTGGGGATGTCTCGGGTGACTTGGAAGTGGCGCTTCATTTGGTGGTGCCCTTTGCGACCCCAGGTGGGGCCAATACCGCAGTGTTCGCTGTGAACCGCACACCCCGCTGCAGCCGCAGGGACTGTGCTTGTCCTTAGTTTCCAGATGGGGGAGCAGTGAGGCAGGGAGACACTAAGGTCCCAAGTTCACCAAGCCAAGGCGAATGGGGCAGCTCGGAGCTGGGCCTCGGTGCTCCGTTTGGGAATTAGACAGACGGCATCGTAGGTAGTGGGCTGAGGAGAAGGCAGATCCTGGCTCTGTTCACCCAGGTGCTCCAGGGGCTCCGTGTCCGTAAAGAGGCCTGGTGACTCCGTGAGGAGCAGCACGGCAGGCCACACCGCTACCCTCCACCACCCGAGCTCTGTCAGTCCTGGCAGGCCCAATCCCTTCACGCTCCTCCTCCTTCTCCTTGTCTAGGAAGTGACCGCACTCACGGGACTCTGCGCTACCCGGCAGGTTAAACGAGAGGACTCCTGGAGCTCCTGGAGCAGGCCCTGGCACCTAAGGTGGAGTGGTCCACATCTCAGTGCCCTCCCAGCTCTGCCACGTCGGGCACGAGCTTCTCAGAGAGTCCACACCCCTCTAGGAGGCCTCTCTGTGGGCAAGCTCGTGTGGTCAGGAGGTGGGAGGATGGTTTGGACCGGCAGATGCTGCCCACCCTGCCTGCAGCACTGTCCAGCCTGCTCGGAAATGGATCCACTTTCTGATGCCCACGGCCCCACTGCCTGCCGGGCACCCACTGGGCTCTGGGCTAGGACACGGCAGCGCCTCCTGGGGAGGGCTGGATGGGAGAAACTCCTGAAGGAAGAACAGCCTGAGACCCAGAGTGTGTTAGCACCTGAGTTCATGCCCTTCCTGGAGGATGTGGCCTGGGGATGGAAGGCCATGGCCACACGTCAGCGCTGTGAGCACAGCTTCATGGGACTGCTCAGAGACCTTGCTCGCACCCTGAGGGCTCCTTCGGAAGCAGCCTCCATCCCGCATCCCACGAGTCATGCAGTCAAGGACTGGAGTAGAACAGGGGACTGCCTCGCACCTCTCAAGCTGAATTGCCTGGCTCGGAGAACTGGACGTGCAGAGGAGGCAGCCGGGGAAAGTTCACCCCTGGGTGACGGGGAAGGAGCCAGTCCCCACCCGGTTGGTCTCAGGTTCCTGTGCTGAGTTCACTTGCCAGCCTGGGCCTCTGCCTCGCTGGTGGCCCCGGACGCCGGCAGCCAAGCCTTTGGAAGTGCGCGTTAGTGTCCTGGTGGAGCAGGTGGGGACCCTCTGGGCTGTGTCCACGCAGCTGGCACTGGGGAGAAATTGTAGTTTTCAACCCTAGGAAGCCACATTGCCTTGCCCTTCTGCACACACCCAGGACAATCCCATTGCTCCTTCAGTCTGCTATGATCGTGAGCATGGTTATAGCGAGTACAGTGGACAGTGACGTCTCGCTGACCCCATTTTAGCTTTGTTGCTGACTTGAAACAGTGCTATTTTGTCCAATGTTTAGTCACTCACCTCACTCCCAAGGCCCAGGTGAACCCCCCCATCTGCGGTGTCTCCCCAGACATGGTCATCAACGGCAGTTGCTTCTCTCTGCCTCACACCAGGCTGTGCAGAACACAGCCCAGCCTGATATCTATAACCATTCCTGCTAACAAGAAACGACATCCTCCCAGGAGCCTGGGCTGTGGGCCGCTGAGCAGGTTCGCCCACACTGATCTGCTCGACCGTGGCCTGCTTCGGGCAAAAACTGACGCAGGATCACACTGCAGGAGCCCGTACACGGCTGCTATTCGCTCCAATCATGGCCCCTGTCTCAAAGGCTGGTTTGCAGATCGTCAATTCAATCCCTGACTTTTTAAAATTTAAGATCTTCCATTTACAGGAAAAGGAAAAAATTTCCAACTTAAGTAAATGAGTGCAGAGTCCCGTATCCAAGAAATAGTTTATATTAACAGCATGGAAACGCTGGACTGGCAAGACATACCAAGTGCAGCCTTTGGAATGTGTCCCTGCTTCTAAAAAAGAAATCCTAAGCCCTCAATGGGTGGTCCCTTCCACATGTAACAGCTTAGACTTTAAGATACCCAGCAACATTTGGAACCCTCTTTTAAAAGGACCATAAAGTGAATACTTGGCCGTACACTGCACGGGCCACTTGGGCTGGCGCCAACTGTCAACCATAAATGGGTCCTGTGATTCCAGGGCGTGCTGAAGGTCAACTGTCCCCCACCGACCACTCTGATCCCTGACTGATGGCTTCCCACTGGGGGAGAGTGCAGAGCGGGCTTTCTCTGGGAAGCTCCATCCTCCTAATTCCCAACAAGGCCTGTGCTCAGGAAGTTGCTGCTATATCCCCAAAACATTTGCAGTGGAATGCAATTATGTGCAGCTTATTTGGCAGTAAATTTGACTTTGGCAGTACAAGTGGAGTTTCTGTGGAGTTTCACTACTAAGCGTTAGTGCTATTACTACCACTATAACCAAGATAATAAGAAATGCCATTACTGGATTGCCAACCATGTGCCAAGTCCGATATGTTTGCCAGCTGTTAGAAAGATACTCTAGTCATTTGCAGTTTATGGATGGGGAAACTAAAGTTTAGAGACGTTAAACACCTTGACAGAAACTGACCATCCAGCAGAGTAAAGGGTAGTGCCACAGGCTGTCCGTGACCCTGTACTTTGGAATCTAACCCTGCAGCAAAGGTATCAGGAGGCAGGACTTTGGGGGGTGATTAGGTCCTGGGGGCTGAGCCCTCAGAAGAGGGATTAGTGCCCTTAGCTCGGGAGCTCCCTTACCTTCTCCCCATGAAGACCTGACTTGGGCTTCGCAGACTCCCAAACTCTGAGAAATGAGTGTTTATCATTTACCCCATCCAGCCTGTTATAGCAGCTGGAGCTAACAAGACGGCTAGCGTTTGGGTCACGGCTGTTTGAGTATTGGTTTGCTGGCCGCTGTGCCACACTCCTCCAAGTTGTGGCACTCGTAGACACTGTTGGAGGGCCCCGGACACAAAGGCGTGAGCTCTCCCTGCCAGGCACGAAGACCCCACATTCTCCTACCCCCCTGCGCCTGTGCCACCTGCTAATGCCCACTATGTGAGTCACAGGAGAAGTCAGCCGAGAAAACACTCAGCTCCTGGAAGGCAGCCCTCTGACTGTGTGGGTCAATGCCATCCGTTAGGCAAAGGGTAGAGTCAGCCGGCAGGTATGAGGTAATCTACTGAGCATTTCTGAACTCTGCGGGTCGTTCCACACACTCCAGTTTACGGGCAGGATGACACACACATCCGCGGCTCTGGGATTCTCAAGGGAAGGTCAAGAGAACACAGAAAGAGACACTCCTCCTGTGACCATGAGAGGGGTGCGGTCCACCCACAGAGGTTCGGCAGCAGTCGAGCAGGTGGTTGGGGCTGGGAAAGGGTGGGAAACGCCTTCCCCCAGAAAAGGAGGTGCCAGGGAACGACTCCTAATGTCTTCCTGCTCAGACCGGAAGGTGCGGGCTAGAAGGGAGGGGCACAGAGCTCCCCTCCCGGTGGCCAAGCCACGCGAAAGCCCAGAAAGCGAAGCTCCCTTTTCAATGGGTAGTTTGCAAGACACGAAAACAGTTTATATTTCATGATGATTCTGTGACTCTGAAGCCCCCAATACGGGGACAGGACAAAGGTGATATTAGGCAGTTACTGAACAGAAGGAAGACAAATTCTCTTGGAAGCAAGTGTAGGGATGTACAGGCCAAGATAAGACCCAGAAACAAAGAGGAGAAACAGAGTCCACGCAAGACGCCTCAAGCACAAACTGTAGCCATCTCTGAAGAGTCACAAAAGCTGCCTGTCCACCCAGGGGAAAGAAGTTAGCACCTGAGTCACTTTCTCAACAGGACCTGAGGGCTGTTGAGTCTAGACAGCAGGGTTCAGTGTTTTCTGAAGAGCAATCATCTAAGATGTATTTGTAAATTCATGTGGAAGTGAGAAGTAGGATCTACTCCTCTCCTTTCCACACTCACAGAGAACTTAGTCTTGGAGGGGATAAACTGAAAATGTTTATCCAGAAGTCAGAGGGAGTTAAATACTGAAGAGGAGAGAGTTTTGAGGCAGATGCATGGTTGTCTCTTGTGGGGCAACAGCTGGTGTAGACAGTATGAGCCCTGTCTAGCCACAAGGGTCATTTCTGGGCTGAGGGAGACTCAGGGTGACCAGAGGGGGGCAGTGCTGGGGTGGGGTGAGAGCTGTGCCTGGATGCGAGGAAGAGGACAGGAGCCCTGACGCTGCTGGAAGCCACCAGCCCCGGCTTGGGGGCATGGTGGGGGCCAGGGCCAGAGCCCAGGGGTCAACATGACAATCCCAGGGAGCAGGAAAACTTTGTCCTCTACGCGGCAAGCTTGGCTGCTCAGACTTCAGAAACACAAGCAAGAGGCTTCCTTCTCTGTCCAAAGTTAGGTTGGACGTTTACTTGATGCAGAGATAGAGGACACATCTAAATGGTAAAACATTTTACTAGGAAATCCATAAAGAGAAAATGAGCCAGTGCAACTTGTGTGATATTCTAAGAACTAGTCAAAGACAATCTAGTTGAACCTTAGTCTGAAAAAATTCACTAAGTGCAAGCAAAATTAGTTACAAGAATCCAGCCTGTGAACATTTACTTGTGATTTTTAAAAATGCTAAGAATAAAGAATCTCAGAAGCAGCCAAGACAGAAAAAAGAAGGAGAAGAGGAGGAGGGAAAGGGGGAAAAGAGGAGAAAAAGGAATTGGGAGCAGGAGATAGAGAGGGAGGAGAAAAAATTAAAAATAATGCTGGCTGAAATGCTTTGCAATTTAGACAAAGGATGTCTAAAAAAGTGTAGTTTTTAAGAACACACACAAATTTAAATATCATATTGTTTCTTTCATATGGAAATAGTATATATAGTGTATATATATGTATATACACTCATATATAGTACTATATATGTATAGTGTGTCTATATATACTATACACTGTATGTATATAGTATATATAGTGTAGTGTGTATATATACACAGTATATATAGTATAGTACTGTATATATGTAGTGTATGTATGTATATATACACACAGATAAAGAGCAAAATACACTGTATAGTACTATATATGTATAGTGTATGAATATATACATGCATATATACACAAAGCAAAATACAAGAGAGATAAGTAAGGAGTAAGCAGAAGTTCAAATACTTCCCCAAATTACCTATTCTGCTGTTTCAAAAATAATATATATGCTAATTTGTTTCATTTATACTACCAGTTTGTTCTAGTTCTTTGGTAAGAAAATTTTGCGTTATCATCGTCTATTTCTTCTTTGTAAGAATATCTTTCTGGTCTATGTCTTGTACTCTGAGTAACTACTTTGACAATAATGATAACTGTGTATTAACTACTGTTAATCTCTTATTTTTTGTTATGAAATTTTGTTTCACTTTTTCATGAAATAAAAAAAGAATCAGGAGAATTGATACCCTGACAAATTGTCAGAGTCATATACCAAAAAGACCCCTAGAAATCAGCAAGCCACACACTTCTCTCAGGAATATCTTCAGAACAGACACCGCCAACCAGAGTGCGACCGTGCAACTAAATCTGTGCAGGAACCTCGGGATGAACGGTGGGAGTGAAAACAAAACTCACTGTGTGACCAGAGTTCAGTCTACATAATTCCTATTTGAAAGTTTATTAATTATAAATTATATAAAAGGTAACATTTTAATAATCACGATGTGACTATAAAGTTCAGATGTAGAAAAAAGTTGAAAAAAGGAAGAGAGCTGAAACAATCTAGGTGCTCTGGACAGCATTTCAGGGCACAGGACAGAGCGCTGGGGAGGGAGGAGGAAGCATTCTGAGCCATCCACAGAAATGGAGTCTTAGGAAGACATCACAGGCAGAGAGACGTGGCCGGCCAGCCCTGCTGTCATCTACATGCAGTGTTCTTACTGGGATGCTACAGATAGAATCCAGCAGATTGTTCAAAGAAAAGCATGCACATGAAAGGCTGAGGAGACCGCCCTGCGTTTGCCAAATGCTCATTTTTCCTCCTGTGCACACAGCTGGTCTGCAGTTCCCAGCCTCTCTTTCATCTCAGAGTCTCACGACCAGGTCTCTCCAGTGGAGGAAGTGTGGAGGGAGGATCACTGACTGACCTCGGGGCAGGTGTCCCACCCTTCCCTCCTTTCTTCCTGTCCACTGGGACAGGAGGGCATCCAGAAAGGACTTGGGCCCTGCAGAGGTGGGGGCACTGGTACTGGAGTGAGTGAATCACACGCTGCACTGAAGGAGGAGCCTACCTCCACCATGCTGAGCCACGGAGGGCCGAGTCCCACCACAGAGGCAACCAGTCGACTGAGGAAGGCACTCATTGTGGTGTGCAGGGTTGGCTTCCCACAGGGGAGAACAACCACAGTATATCACAGCAGGAAGTGAAAGTGGAATAAGAAAAATAAGCAATTATTTCAACACATGGGAAAAACATCAGGTAAGACTTAATACCCATTACTGACTTAAAGCTACTTTAAAATTTTCAGAGAAAATATGCATAAGTGGGTATGGTCCTTAAATTCAAGTACAGTAGTAACATTCTCTTGAAAGCAATACTCAAGCCAATTATTCAGCAATAGTACAATTCCAGAGATACGTCAGTTAAAGACAAGCTACAGATGATGGAAAAGTTGTAAGCATTACATGTGTCAAGAAGCATTATAATTATTGGGAAGAAGAAAAATACATCATTCACATACACTGAAAACCTACAATAATTAAGTGAAGCATTTTGGTTAGAAATGAAATTCAGCCTGGTGGCTAAATACAGTGCAAATATACAAAACTCCTAAGGCTTCTTGTACACCAGAAATGGTCAGTGGGGAAAAGCCCATAAAGAAGATCCCCCTCACGAAAGGGAAGGAAGGAAGAAGGGAGACTCGATGGCGAGTAGAGAAGCAAGTACAGGATCCGTATGAAAAAATCTTAGAACATCTTGAGGGATGAGGTAGAAAAGTGGAATACACTAAGCAACATGGCCTGCTAAACCCCAGCCAGGAAAGTGCGATAGAATGTAATTCCCAGACTCTTCTGAGAAGTCCACAGCCCTCCATCTGGAAGCTGCTCTTGACATGGTAGACTACATGGTAGACCACAGCTGATCCTATTTTCTTCTAATGACTTTTGTGTGTTTTTCACATTTTTCTTTGTTGAAGACTTTTTATCAGAAAAATTGGACTGAATCCTAAAGAAGAGTCTAGGGGGTTAGGTAACACCAAGCAGAAATAAAATCTTTTGGGAAAATATGACTTCTGACCCGGCTGAGCTGAGGGCTGCTGTTCCGGTTCCATCTGAGGCACGAAGGACAATGTCCTCAGAAGCACCAGGGCTCAGGGTGTGCTCCCTCTGTGACACTGTCTCTGTGTGGTCTTCTTGGATTTTTTTTTCCTGTTTCCTAATCAGATAGGACTCTGTCAGTTTTGTGTCACTGTGACACACTACCTGGGAGTCAACATAAAGGAAGAAAGGTTTACTGTGGCTCGGGTTTCAGTCCATGGTCAGCTGGCTCCATGGCTGTAGGCCTGTGGTGAGAACATCATGGCAGACAGGTGTGGCGAAGGAAAGCTGCTCATTCAGAGTGGCCAGGAAGCCGGAAGAGAGGGAAAGAGCCAGGGAGAGAGGAAGGGACAAGATACACCCTTCCAGGTCACAGGCCCGGTGGCCCGATTTCTCCGGCCAGGCCCCACGTCCTACAACTCACCGAGTAGAAACTCAGCCCTGGGTTAATCCACTGCGAGGCTAGCACGCTGGTGAACCGTCGCCTTCCCAGGGCCCTGCCCCTGAACCCCAGAGCCTTTCAGGGAACATATTCCATCCAAACCATAACAACGACTCAGTGTTCTGCTCTGTAGGAGCTTCCTGAACTCTGACAGGTCTGCACTTCACGAGCCTGTCAGGCCGGGCCCAGAGTCTCCTGCTCATTCAGAAGCAGAAGGGTTAAAGAAGAGAATGCAAGACCACAGAAAGAGAGCTCTGCTCCCGCCCTGCTCTCAGGACAGTGTCTCATTTGGCAGCAGAAAGGACTCGAATGCACATTTTGGCCAAAAAAGGCTCTTACTCTGGACATCCCGAACTGCTTTCAGAAGAGTGCTTCCAAGATGGATCGTTCTGATTTCTGGGAAAACCTCCATGGCCCCAGAACACACCTACCCTGCCATCGACATCATCCCGCCCTCAGCAGCAGGCCCCAAGCACACGAGGAACTCGTTAGGGGCTGGACCGTGTGGCCTCGCGGCGCAGAGTCCTCTCGCAGCCTCACCATGCGAACTGCTCTGCTGAGACTAGACGATCCAAGAAGCAACTGGATGCCGCGTCCAGAATAAACTCGATTGTGATTCAGGACTATATTTTAATTAAGGTTTACGTGAAAATATGTTTTTGGCACGCAAATATTCTTGAATAGTCCGTTCATGGAATTAGTGTTTTAGGCTGCAGTGGGAACGCAGAATTTGGCCTCCTTTCCAGTTTTCCAAGGGGAGGCTAAGTGGCTTTCCCAGACCATACAGGAGCGGCCAGCCTGATTCCTAACACTGAAGGCCGGTCCCATTCTTAGGGAGTGGAGGTCGTGAGTCAAGGCTACCACGGACAGGGGGATGTCGTGGCCTTGACCCGAAGCAGATCACATGTTCTCCATCTGTGCATGGCCGGCTGTGACCTAAACTTACCTACTCATGTCTCCAGGTGCAGGGCTGTCCCCGGACGGTGGGCTCCTTGCACACCGCCTGATTTCAGTGGTCTTCTTCCCCACTGCGTGTCCCTTGTTTTAGTCTCCAATCAGCACGGCCTGGAGCCCTCTTCTCTGTGCTCCAGGCTGAGCGTGTGAGCACCAAGTTGCCGCTAAACTTCAGTGCTGAGATTGGGGCCCAGGCCTCCTCATTTTCTCATCGTTGGATTCTACTTACACTGCACTTGCAGCTTCAATAAAACTGGGACTAGGTTTGAACCTCTGAGGCCTTCCAAAAATCTGACCTTGGTTCAATTAAAAATAATTGAATATAATCTTTCTTGAATGTTAATCCAGGTTTTTCTTTCTTCTTATAGCTGCAAGCAAAATCAGAATAGAGAGTAGAGCATCGCAGCAGCTGCTTTGGGTTTATAGGGGTGACAACCAGGAGCCACAAGTGCCGCAGCCCATGGAGGAAGCTACCCGGGGAGGGAAGGAATCACAAGACCTGCACGCCAAGTGCCAGGATCCCCCAGTCCCATTACCACAGAGCCCGGCAGAGGCCCTTCCTGACAGCGTCATCGGGCCCAACAGCAGCAGCCCCCAGGGCAGGTGTCTGGCTGCTAACCTTGGGGGCTCTAAGATGCCCCTGCCAGCCCTGCCCAGTGCCCACACACCCTGATGAATCGGGAGCTGCTCGGTGAGGACTGGGGAGGACCAGCCAGCGAGGAGACCCAGCCGAGCAGACCTGGAGGGGCCCGGGAGACTGTGCAGCCACCACGATTAGCCCGTTAGCCTGGAATGAGCACAGCTACCCAGACGTGGCCCTGCATCCTGTGGGACCTGGAACTTTGTACACAAACCTTGTGGGCAGCTCCTCCCCGCTCCCCGCCGCCCTGGGCAGCTGCCCTTCCAGCAATCCACAAAGCGGCTCCTTGCCTTCCCCACGAGGTCCCCACAGCCCTGCCGGGTTTGCAGCACCCAGGGGAGCTTCCCTGCCCTCCAGCGTGGGCACCCTGCACTCCGGGAGGGAAGTGGGTGGGATCACACAAAGGCCTCTGCGGAGGCTGATTTCACAACTGGAAGAGGCACTTTCTAAAGACAGCAACAGCTGGAATCGCCAGCGGCAGCAGCAGCGGGTGTTAACTGTGCAGCAGGGTGTCTGGGTGAGTTTTCAGTGGGAGGCTGCTCCGTCATTTGTCAGAGGAGTCCCCTTTGAGTGGAGTGTTAGGCCGCGACCTCCAAGGCTCCTTCCAGACTGTAGAGCGCGCCCACCATGCTGACTGGAGATCGCAAGAAGGGGAGTCTGAGCCCTGGGCTCTGAGCAGCAGAGAATGGGTGACTTGGAGCAGGAGGCCCTGCGTCAGGATGAGGCCCTGTGTCAGGATGAGTTCGGTTACCCAGGGCCCTTGCGCTTGCCAGCGCTGTGTGAACTCCTCACCCTTACCAGGAGCCTGAACCTGATGCTGGCTGGCTGTCACTGCCTGAGACCACAGTGCCAGCGCCGCCCCCAGGTCCTCCTGACACCTGAGTCCCTTCTGGCAGTTGGAGCTGAGAGGGCGGCGCTACCCAGCCAGGTTCTGAAAGAACCAATGGTCACAGTTCACTCCGAAGAGCCAGATCAGGAAGAGTAGATTTGAAAAGTCCCCATGGCCATCTCTCTTCGTCCCAGACTGCGCCAAGATCTGCAGGAACCTCTGGGTCATGTCTTTGTCCTTGGCATGCCCCCCACGACAGGAGCCACAGCACAGGGGAGAGGTCAGAGTGTGCCTCGTGACCTCGGAGGGTTCCCTTGTCCCTTCTGCAGCAGAGACCAGGGTGCTGGGACAGAGGCAGGGGAGGGTTCGCCCCGCACCCTCCTCAGGGTGCCCAGAGTGAAGTGAGCAGTGTCCCTCTCCGCCTGGTGGCTGCCACCGGTAATCACACATGACCTTCACTGGCCCCTGGGCTGCGCCTCAGAAGATATCCTGCCTGGGGAAGGCGGTGCCCGGGCAGCAGCGTCTTTTCAGCAGCTTGCCAGGTGCTATTAAAGGGCAGATCTGCAAGCCCGGCTGTTGCAAGGAGAGCCTGCTCCTGTCTTCAGCACCAGGGAGCGTCTAGCCTTGCCACCAGGAGAGAGGGCCACACCAACGGAACACCTGGGACAAGGACAGCGGTGTGATTTGAGCGTGCTCCTAATGTCACCTGCTGCATCTTCCAACCCGAGAAGAGCTTCGTGCATGAGCCTGGCCCCAGTTCGCCACGTCCCTCTCATGGACAGTCTGTCCGGATGCGGGCCCCTGAGCTGGTCAAGCAAGATTTAATTTCCTGTTCGTAAGATAAAAAAACATTACAAGACTAAAAACCAAGCCGAGTGTTCTTTTTAATAATCTCACTGGCTCTTGAAGACCCCTGAATGTCAGATGCCTGTTGCAATTGATATCCTTATCACCTCGGAGAGCAAACGTCCCCCTGAAGGAATAGATTTTTGGCAGCTTTAACTCTGTTGTTTTTTTCCCTGCAAAATAAAAATGAAGACGAATTTGAGTGGAGACTTGAAACACCTCGGGGATCTGGGTCTGCACCGTGGGACTGCGTTCTGGTCATCTTTGTGTTCTCGGTTTCTCTCGAACTTGCCCAAACGCCATGACGCCCAGGCCCACAGACCCCCTCTGAGGACTGGGGTGCGGGAGACACGGTCAGGGTCTCTAGCTTGCTTCCCACTGTGAGGTCCCAAGTCTCCGCTGATGAAGAAGGCTTCCGAGTAACCAGGCCCAAAAAGAGTGGTGCGCAGTCTGGGGAGGGCTGCGTTTGGAATCAGAAGAACTTGTTTCTGGTCGCAGCTGATGGCCTTGAGCAGAGGCTCGGCTCCATTGTGTGCTTTAATTCAGTTGGGAGGGTAGGGAAGCTCAAGAGGCTGAATCCCCGCCTGCCTTCCTAGTTCCTTGAAGCCCCCCTGGGAATTTTGTTAGGGAACATCTTTGTTTGGGTAAAACTAGAATCATCCTGCACCTGAATGCAGATGCTCTGACAGAGATGCCTGGTGGGGTCTGGCAGAGGAGAGAGCTCCTGGCCTTCCGCGCTGGAGATGTAGAGCCCGAGATGCACTGGAGCCTGCGCCACACGTGGTGGGGATGGTTCTCAGTCTCCAGATGCAGGCGTGGGGTCCTGGGTGACCGGGAATGTGCCTCTCCTGTCCTGCTGCGTGTCAGCACATTGCGTGCGAGGTGACATCCTCTGGTTAAGGGCCATCGTCTCTCTTCCAGACAGCCGATCGTCCCCGTGCCGGTCACAGCAGCCATCTGTGCCTCTTCGTCAGGTACAGGGGCGACGGGAGGCACTCAGTGGCAGAGACTCTGGCCTCATGCGATGCTGGGGTGCCATGGGAGTGGGGGCCGAGGCAGCAGCGTCACAGAAGTCCCTGGACTCGAGTGACCTGCACTGAACTTCGTTGTGGCCACGCCGCACATTGGCAGCCGTCTTGGAGACAAAGCTACTGCCCAGACCCCACTGGGCCACCTGTGCTGTCCCCTCTCCTGAGGCCCTCCAGGCACCCACCCATTCAGTGGCTGGTCCTTGCGACCCTTTGTAGCTGGGCCCAGAAGCCTGGGCTTTGGTGGCCGGAGCTTCTACTGGACTTTGATTTTAACATGCTATTTCCTGACAGCGTCATGCCGAGTCTGGGGCTGTCCCCTGTGTCCCCAGAGGAGACCACACCTGCTGCCTGCCAGTCAGGCGTGACGGCCACTACACTTGGGTTCTCAGAGGCTACTGGACGGGGGGCCCTGGGGAAACCCGCCTGGAGCCATCTTCCGAAGCCAATCCTCCCTCAGGATAAGGCCTGGGAAACAGCCTCACACGACAAATGTGACCATTTTCAGACCACGCCGGGTTACCTCGGCCTCAACAGAAAGATGATTTGTGAAACATCTGTGCTTCACACGGACGAAGCCAGAGAAAACATTCAGCAGAAGCCACATGCACTCCGTACCTGCGGCCTGAACACGGCACTGTGATGCTCCCTCTCGGGAGGACTCCATCCAGGGGGCCGCAGGGAGAAGGAGTAAGATGTATGCACCTCCTTTTCCCTCCGTGCACTTTATTTTCATCTGGGCTTCCTAGACCTCCTTCTCCTGACTCACGGAATGCGCCGCACTTCTCAGAGGCGGCAGCACCACAGTGCATTCTGTGCCTTCCCTGAGACAGTGAGGCGGCCGGCAGCAACTGGCTCTGCTGACGGGACTCCGGGACTCCAGGGCCGGCCACCTCTCCTGCTCTGCTCTGGGCGCAGCGGTCCCGCCCACCTCACTCTCAAACGCAGTCTCCCGTGCGTGAAATCAAAAGGTGCGCGGTGCTGGTGTGCACGCTAATAAATCATTCACCTCCCAGGAGAAGACTGCCAGGTGGGCTGAGGGAGCCGCAACTCTAATTAGCTCAATGCGAAATCGGCTTTATTGCACTCAATATCCTTGGTGGGTTTATTTTTTTCTAAACAATTATGACGTGCAGGATCCAAGTGATTAATGACACCTGAATTCTCTGTCCAACTGACAGAGTTTTGAGATGAGTCCTTCAAACCTACAAAAAGCCTGTTGGGTAATAGTTCCACAGTAATACTTCTACGTTGCTTTCATGAAATTCTCATAAAGACGCTGCATCCAAATCAACAATCAGCATTGGGATAGCAGTTGCCACTCACTGAGTGCTTCCTGTGGGTGGACACCGGCTCACGGCTTCACAAGACCGACCCCTTGCTTCCTCCTGACAACAGCTGGGGCCAGCGGGGCACACTCAGAATGACTTGCATGAGAACTTGGAGCTAGAGGAGCCCCGTCTTTATCTAGCCTCCAATTTACCTGTCAGGGCAGGCTAGAGCCCTGTGGTGGCTCGCGCCTGTAATCCCAGCACTCGGGAGGCTGAGGTAGGAGGACTGCTGTAAGGTTCAAGGCCAGCCTGGACTACATAGAAAGACCCTGTCTCAAATCGCCCCACTAAAAAACTTACCCAAGCTTCTGGACGCGCGCCCCCTGGTACAATAGCTACTGGCCTCATGTGGCTACTTACCTTGAAATTTAACTCAAAATCCAATTCTACATTCATACTTGCCACCTGGAAATAAATAATAAATGGAAATAAATGCACTGGCAAGCCTGCTGTCCTCTAAGACAATACAGTGTATTCTGATGCTTTCTAAGTGCCCCCACGGTTCCCAGAGGAGAAGGGTTGGGAGGTGGGAACCGGAATGTCCTGGGTTCCAACATGAGCGCACACCATCCAGGAAACCTCTTCACCGTGTATAGGAGGAACAATTATTAACGACAATTAACTATAATTTCTCATGGAGGGAAGAACTTGATTTACTTGGAAAGACTCCAAGATACACCCCCAGCTACCTCAGAGCCCCAGAAATCCCCCGAGCTCGTAATCCCGTCCCCTTCCTTAGTACACGTGGTGGGTCCTATGCGTCACGCGTGACCTGCTCCCAGATGCGCGTCCAAGGTCGTCGACTCAGAATCACAGGGAATGAGTTCTCTTTTTTCCCTCCCACTCTGGAAAGTATACCGGAAATAACATTACTAGAAAGCCAATTGTGCTAATATATTAAAGATAAAATTATTTGTAACCTCTGCTGTCTTGACTATACCTGGAGTAGGACCCATAAATGGAAAGTTCAGGACTGTACAGAGAAAGCGGACAAGTGGGACCAAATGCTGTGACCCGCACTCCCCAGGGCCAGCAGTGGCACCGGCGAACATCCCAGAAGGGCAAGTTTCCAGGTTCCACCCTGGCCCACTGCATCGCGACTCAGGGCCGCCTCTGCAGTTGTGTTTACCAAGCTCCATGGGAAATTCTCCATACACAGTAGGCATCACTGGTGAAGAGTGAGCAAGCCCAACCCAGAACACACTGACCTGAGGGCCCCCAGTGCCACCCACTGACACCCCGCAGCGGTGTGGGTCTGGGCTGCCAGCCCTGCCTTGCAGGTGAATATGCAGGACTTCCGCATCATCACTTAAAGACCAAAGACGCCTGCTCTTCCGTTCAGTAAACCAAACTGTATATGCACACTGTTTTATTTCTTGTTACCGCTAAGATTTTTTTGTGGGGGGATGCTGGGGAATTATAAGTAAGATTTTGAAGCACATTGACTTTCTATAACCGCAGCAATTTTTGGTCTCCTTTATAATCTTTTATTGCACCTGAATCCCATTCCAGTGCTACTAATTTTTAGTACATTGTTTTCAGGACTAGAATAGTGCTGCCAGCTAATGAGGCCACAAATGATATTGTTAGAGGATGTAAAAACGGGTCGTAGTCTTACAGTGAACGTTTAAATGAAAATGCCAACGTTCCTGAAGTTTCCACTGGAACTTCTGGGAAGGGCTATCCTAAAGAGAAGAGAATTTCCACCTCTTCAGGGCTGTGGTCACACAGTGAGGTAAGGGGTTAGCTGTGCGCTTGGCGCCCCCTAGGCTAGGAAGTATTTACTTTTTGCTTTTCATTAGAATTTAGGTTTCCCAGTACTTCCAATTTTGTCCATAAACCAAAGACTTCTTAATATGTGTAAGTGGCACTGTTTCAAATTGGCCTAATGTTGTTGGGCTGCATAAGACAGTTTTGGTTTTATAAAATTTTTATGAAGTGTTTTAGGTCTACAGAAGGTGTAAAGATTACTAAAAGTAAACTTTTCTACATTAACTTTTCCGGTTAATAAATAAAACATTTCTAAAGGTATTGAGTCCTCTTGTTTCTCTGTACTTGTCTCAGGCCTTCTCTTCTGCAGGGGAAATGACTGCTTCAAATATTGTCATTCAGCTTATTCTTTTTAAATTTTACCACGAATGTGTGTGTGTCTCTCTCCAAAATGCATAATCTTGTTTTGCATATTTTAAAACACTTAGTATGAAGTCATTCTGCATGTACATTTTGCAACCTGCTTTTTTCACTCTCTGTTGTTTTTATGAGATTTATGATGGCAACTGAGGTGCTAAATCATTTATTTTCGATGTTGGAAAGTGTTATCTTAAAGAGTCCCGGAAAATGTAAGCATAATTTATTTTGTTGGTGGGCATTTGAGTTGCTTCCAATTTTGTGGAACTCCCGGGCCAGCCGCACATGTCTGTTAAGCTTGTACACAGGTGTTTCTCCAAGTCACAGAACCAGGAGAGGGCTTGCTGGGCTGCAGAGAGCTGGAGGTATATTTCCACATTTCTTAGTTATTACTATGCTGTCTTCCAAGTAGTTATAAGAATTTATAGTCCTCCAGCAGGGTAGGAACGTTCCCATTTCAATATTTATTTGCCAGTATCTGGCACTGTCAAGACTTTAAAATACTTTTGTCAATGTTATAGGTATGAAATGGTGTTTTATTAAGTTATAAACTTAAATTCATTATTATATTCAGCTAAGACTTCTATTTAGGGGCTAAACATAAATTTGACCAGCGCAAACTTTGCAATAAGGTTAATTTGGTGCCTTCTTACACAACATGGTACAAAAAATAGTCTCCTTTCTTTTAAAAAAAAGTTTAGTTCCATTATAATACTATTTGCACAATAAATTAATATCTTCTGCAGAAAAATGCCTTATTGATTTTTATTAGGAAATATAAATTTGTGTGTTTTTAAATATTTTCTTCTCATCTAGTGATGAGTAAACAGAAAAGCCACATTCCTCTTGGGAAAGAGAAGCAGCTTCTGTCTGGCTGGGGTTCTCTGCCGCCCACCAGGGCTGCTTCAGACCTTTAGTAGTACCCCTTCTGCCCGCACTCTGCGCCGAAGTCCCCAGGACAGGGAGGGCCAAGGGCACACACAACACAGACGCCACACTGATGTCCCAGGAGGCTTCTGCCTTGGAGAACCCGGAGCAGAGGCCAAGGGGAAGAGGCGGCCAGGTGAGCCTTCTAGCGGATCCCATGGAAGTTCCTTTCCTATAAAACTCAATGCTCTGCTTGGTTCAAAAGGAAGACGGGATTGCAGTGGAGGCACAGGGAGAGAGAGAGCCCCTGGCTGGTGGAAGAAGGCCACATACACGGGGCGCACAGTGTTCTACTCCCTCCTGGGTCCTGGAGCATGGGCCATTGTTCCATATTTTTCTCTTCGATTTTCACATCATGTAATTTCTATTTATCTGTCATTGAAACCATTTCAAATACTCTTTTGAAATCATTTAGTGGGTTTTTCAAATCAGCTGTTAGTTTCCATTTAGCTCCTTTCTATGATTTACATTTTTACAGAGATACAGCATTTGAAATTATTGTCGTTATATTTTCCTTTAATTCTTTAAATGCCATCTCCTTTTATCTCTGAACAGGTAATAGAAGGACATCTTTACCTATAGTAACGCCAGGCCTACCTAGAGTCAGTTCTGAGTGACCGTTTTAAATTTTTATCATTCTGGGTCACTCTTAAAATTTTGTCACATCTTATAATTTTTTGTTGTTGCAAACTGGACCTTTTAGGTAACATATTGAAGCAACTCTGGATTCTGACAACTTTTGTTTGAGAGTTTTTGTAATGCTGTCTGCTCACTAGCTTGCCCAGATGTGTTTGTAGACTGACTCCCTGCTGCTGGGTGTGGGCACCCCCCTGCCTGAGCAGCTTTTGGATCAGCCCGTGGTTGACAGAGTCGTGCTCCTGTTTCCACATGACCTGGATGGTCTGTGTGCAGCAGGGGACAGATCCAAGGACTGAGCAGTCACTGCTCCCAACCTTGGCCTTCTCGGGCCAGACCTTCCCTTGGCCTGCAGCTCCAGGTCCACATGAATATGGTCAGTGGGTCCATGGCTCTCCGTGGCTTTCTCACTGCCACATATTCACTTCCAATTAACTGTAGGGTCACCACTAACTACAGCAAGACTAACACCCAACTAACACCATCCCGGGCTACCCTCCTTTATTTCCTACCTAGTTTTCCCTTTTACCTCACCCTCCTCTCCAAGCCAGATTCCTGGCCAGCCCACCCGGTGTCCCGGCCTCAGAGCCTGCCATCTCCCGCCTAGAGACATAGCAGATATTCCCGAATAAATGGCCAATTTGGTGTTAGCTTTTGAGGACGGAAATACTTGTTTTTGACAATTTTGCTCCATTTTAAGCCTGGTTTTGGTGGGAAGTGTTTACCACAGCCAGAAGGTCCACCTGTTTTCAATTACAATATAGGTGCATTTACTAAATTTTTCTTTAAGGATTCTAATGTGGTTTTCTAAAAGAAATCCTTCCCTCCCTTCCGCTGGTGTTAAATATATCCTCCGATATTTTCTTTTAGGTTTATACTACTTTGCTGATTTAAGTTTTAATCCACTTTAAATCAACTATTGCATACAGAGAGATGTAGACTCCAGTTTTATTTTTTCCTTATGTATAAGTTATTCTATGTTTGTGTGTGTAGATAGAGATAGGAACCAAATCAACATGGTCTCTATTTTGCTAAAATTTATATCTGGATAAAACCATTTCTGTTTCTTCTCTTCTAAATATTTTAGCTACTTCTAACTATATTCTCTTGCTTATAAATTTCAGAAGCAGCTTGCCAAGTCTGCATTAAATCCTGTTTTGGCTTTTTAATGACATTATATTAAATGTCTAGGTTAATCTGGGGGAAATGTATATCATTATAATAAATATCTTTTGAATTTGGATATCAGTTTTATAAAATTGTGTCTACCTAGCCAATACCCGTATAAGAAGATACCAATAATGATGTCCATTGACTTTTGATAGCATGATACAGCTGGGTGGAATTTTGGCTGATACGTTTTCAAGGTTCATTTTGTACTTTTAAATTTGTTTTCATTTTGCTTTTAAAATGAGCAGGTGCCAACTTTTAAAAGAAAAGATAGTTACTATTTTCTTAATGGTCACAAGGGAGGCTGTGTGGGAGGTCGACCGAGTGAGTGTCCATGTCTTCTATGACATGGACACAGGGCACACATGTGGTCACACTTTTCCAGCGTGGCAATAGGCCAGGCCAAAGGGTTGATGGTTTGGGGCCCTGAGAAGTCATGCATCTTCCGATAATTGGCTATTAAAAATAATTGGATTCAAATACATATTCCCCACTGATCCTATTTTCTTTTCCTATTTTGAGCTTCAGTTTTGTCAAAAAGTGGGACCAGTAACCTCCAACCCTCAGATGTTTGTCAGTCTTGATAGAGCAAAATATGGCTGCCAAAATCAGCTTGATTTTACTCGAGCTAATCCCGAATCCACAGCCCACGGAAGTCACACCCTTTCGCCTTTCCTGCCAGCATCATATGCTGGAGCCCACATTTCCCGTACCCCGTTCCTGTCTTATGTTCTCTGTCTCATACCTTCATTCGTCCAGCCAGACCTAAGATTGCAGCACCCATGAATGTCCCTGCAGTTGACTCAGAGCGAATTCAAGCAGCTCCAGGTGGGTCCTGGATCACGCTGTCTTCTGTCATTCCTTCTGACTCTGGCATCTAAATTCTGCTCCCCTCCAGGCCACTGGGACAACCCCAAAACCAGACAGTACACGGGCGCGTGCCAAAAATCAAAACAAACCCAAAGCCAAAACAAATGCAATGAAAAACAAACAAAACCCCTCCGCTGCCTGCATCTACCCTAACTGGAAGGAGGTTGACATTATAAAATTGTGTGTGTACATGACATCAGCGCCAGCGAGTGTCTAGACGCCAGCTCAGTACAGAAATGTTCACTTTCTCCTTCTCCTGTGCGATAGCCAGACCTTCTGGTGGAGTCGCTTTCAAGAACCCACCCACACGGAAGCCCCTTCCACAGTTCTCAGGGCCACGCCAGCCTATTTTTCTCTCGCGTGCCGCATCTTCATCCCCTAGGCGGCTAGTGAGCGCATCTGGGTGGACCAGAAGCATGAACACCTCTTGCCACTCTGTTTCCTGTGGGCCTCTTCCTTGGCCTCACGAGTACTTGGAGGGACTGGAAACTAAAGTGAAAACAGGACTAGGGTTTGCAGACATAACCGCGTTTCTGGAGACAGCGTCTGGGGTCGCACGCTGCCAGCCCATCTGTTCGCCATTAGCCCTGGAGATGGAGACGTCACATTGGTGTCTAACGAGCCGCTGCACCGGCCTGGGGCTTGGGGTGCCAGCATGGAGCAGGCCTTCTGGCCGCAGAGGGCGTCCCCAGTAGGGTCGATGTTCACAGTCCCGGGGTTCACTTAGCATCGCACTGTGCTCAACAGGGCCTAGCGCTGGAACCATTGCGGGCCTCTCTGCTTTAATGCCACGTGGTGGCTGAGCACGGCAAGGAGCTGCTGGGGAGCGGCCGCCTCCTGCTGGAGCAAAGGAAATGAGCAAAATGTCCTTGCTCCTGGCTTCAAGTTGCACAACTATTTCTCAGATACCTTTTAATGAACATCTACTGGGTCCCTGCTGTCGGGAGTCATGGTTTCCGATTTCTAGCGCAGACCTGCCTGGTACGGCAGATGGGCAGGAGAGCTTGTTTTACAAATGAGGGAGTGGAGGTGCTGAAAGACCGGAAGCTTGCTGGAGGCCACACTGCTCAGCACTCAGTGGCACCCACCAGGGCCTCCCTCTTTCTGCCGGTGTTACCCACCATGGGCGCGGTGAGAACTAGGTGCTGTGCTGTCCTTCCTGGGGCAGACATGCTGGGCCTGACTCTAGGTTCCCCACGAGCTTGGTGGGACCCAGGCCTGTGGGCTACGAGGATGAAGGCCGAGTCGGAGCCCAAGCCGAGGTCCTCGGTGCCTGCGTTGCTGAGCCCTGAAGGGGCCTGGTGACCGATTCCCCTGCTTAAGATAATGGATAACTCGTGGGTCGCAAGGATGCCAGCTGCCTTTGAAATCCAATGAAATAACACAGGTCAGAAGTCCGGGAAAAACTGGGGACGGCCGTACGGCTCTTTGTTTTGAACCATGGAAGCGTCCCGTGGTACAAAGGCAAAGAAGCACTCTGTGTAATGTGCACAATTCAGTCTGGGGGCCCCTCAGGCTTGGGCGACCCTCCTCCCCACCTGGCAGTGCTTGGCGATGGGCCACCTCCCAGTTGCCGTTTGTTCCTCACCCAGATGAGGCCTGCAGCCTCACCGCCACCTGCCAGGCTGATGCGGCCACCTCCCTCTTCACGGCAGGCCAGGCTGCACGGCTTGGCTGCAGACGTCGCAGTTCGGCCTTGCTGTCTTGGAGCCCTCTTCACCCTCTGGAATCCAACTCCCTGCCAGAGAGAGGGTGGCAGGTCTACCCCTGTGCTACAGAAGCTTCTGTCGCTTCCACTCTGTGGCCACTCAGACACATGCTTGGGATGGGCAGCCACCAACGCAAATGCACTCATGGAACAAAGATGCTGAGACGGAGTGGAAGACTTACTGGGTGGAAGACACGGGAGTCCCTGGGGGACCCGGGCCGAGACCTCTGCAGAGGGGACACAGGCCTCCTGAGGACCCGAGCTAGTGCCACTAGAGAGCATGCTGCCTGGGTAGCTCCCTTGGAAAGCGCGGCCTGCGTTCCCCACTCTCCCAAATGCAAAAGCTGCTATCTTTAAAGAGAGAAGGGAGCCGGGACCTGGAACGTGTGACCCCACAGGGTGTCCCCTGAGAAGAAGACATAAGTTTGATGTTTTCATTTTCTGGTTCAGGCTATTGCATTCAAAGGGAAAAAAGAACAACAATCAAACCAACCGATGAAAAGCGGCAATTTTTCAACTGCATGAAATTCACTTTAGTTCAGGTTGCTCTGGGTAGGAGGTCACATCCCGTTATTGTCTCAGAGGGCTCTCCAGGCCCTCTGCAATTCACTGCAGAAGCAGCAGCTCTGCAGGAGAGGTGAGCAGCGGCCCGCAGCCTCCAGCCCCCAAGTGCTGGGTGTGTCCCGCCCCCCGGGGGCTGAGGGTCATCCTGAGCCCGGCTGTCATCTAGACCCCGGCCTGGAGATACATGGGTGATCTAGGTCTGGGGAGGGCCTTGGCTTTTGTAAAACACTAAATTAAACTTAGTTTAACCAGTGCATAAATCATAAAATAGCACATATTAATGGAGCAATGTGTTCTGTGAATTGCACATATACACAGTGTGTGTGCCACAGCAAAGCTTAAAGCAGGGCAAACATAGCCTCTATCTCCTCCGCATTTACCATTTCTCTGTGCTGTAAACTTTCAAAATCCTTTCTTCTAGCTTTTGAAACTTGCAGTTCATCTTTCTTTACCCACAATCCCCCTGCTGAGCTGCTGGCTCCTGTCTTCTGTCGCCTGGGACCTGTGTATTAACCCCTCGCCATCCCTCCCTCTCTCGGCGCTCTCCCCAGACTCCATCCTTCCTCTCCCCTTCCAGGAGATCAACTTTCCCAGCCTCAGTGTGAGGAGATCGGACAGCAGGAGCCTGGCTCACTCCCTCCATGTCCTCGCACAGGACAGGATTTGCTGTCGGTGGCCTGCAGCGCTCCCCTGCCGCTCGCTCGGTGTGTGAACGTGTTTCCTTCCGTGGGGTGAATCTCGCTTGTGTCCCCCTGCCGGGGCTGGGCTCGCTGGCTCGGGGGTTGGCTTCTGTCCTCATTGGTTATTTAGGGTTGTGCTGATTCCACATATCTGAAACCGCCCAGGTTTCCTTCTCTTACTGGTTCCTAATTTTATTCCACTGTAGTTTGAGAAAGCGCTTCATATGATTTCCGCTTTTTTAAGTTTGCTGAGGCCGGTTTTAGGCCCCACGTGAGGAGGAGACAGTTGCCGTGGGCCTTCTCTGAGCTCCTTCGCAGGGTGCCGCGCTTCACGCTCACCAGGAGAGCCGGCACCGCCGCTGAGCCTCCCGTCCTCACTCCTCTCCTCGTCCGATCCGTTGTGCTGTCCATTTTCCAAAGTGGGGTAGTGAAGTCTCCATTGTTATAGTTGAATTGTCTGTGTTCTTTAAATTCTCTTGGGTTTTGCCTCATTTATATGTATTTGTTTATATTTGTTGTATTTTCCAAAGGAGTCACCCTTTTCTCGGTATACAGCCCTTCTTTATGTCTAGCAGTCATCATTATTTTAAAGTCTATATCCTTTGATATTATTACAGCCACTCTGGTTGTTTTATGTTTAATATTGCATGTGACATACTCTGTCTCGGCTTTGTACATGCCATATGGTATTCTAGTTTCTGTATTCTTCATTTACTGCCTTCTTTTGTATTACCTAATGAAACTATTTAATTCACTGTATGATATTTTACTGTATCTTTGAGTTACTTTATTTTATATTTATAGTATATGTTCACCATACATAATGATCATGTTTATCATGGAGAGTTGGTACACATACACAGCGCATCTTAATTCTTCTTTTTCTTTCATCTCCTCCCTGCTCCCTCCAACGCTTGGTCCCCTTCCCCTTTGCAGAAGCTCTATTTTCATCATCATTTTCCCCTTCAATTTTTTTTCCCCTTCTCCTTTCCCTCCTCTCCATCTTCTTCCCTCCATCTTTTGTTCCACCACCCATTTGAAAAAGATCTCTCTACTTCCTATTCATCTGTCTTCTATTTTACTTTCTATTCATATATGAATGGATAAAGAAAATGTATTTCCACACAATGGAGTACTACTCTGCCTTAAAGAAAGACACACTTGAGACATTCATAGGCAAACGGACGCACCTCGAGAAGGTAATATTGAATGACAAAAGTCAGATGTAGATGATTAAATACCACATGGATTCTCTTGTATGACAAACTCTCCCCTCCTCTCTCTCTCTCATATACAAACACACACACATACGTATGATTTATTTTCTTAAGTGGGCTTACAATATACATCTTAACATATCAGAATCTACTTCAAATATATACTTGACAGAAACATATCCTAGACATATTTCCTTTCCTAGCATTTTTCTACTATGATTCTTGTACATGTTACATATTTATAGATTAGAAGCATAGCAATATACTCTATAACTATTGCTTCATATGATCTTATGTCTTGAAGCTGGAAGTGAAAAGAGAGTGAGTATACATTTACAGTTTGCTTTACTAAATGTTATTTACTATTTTGGGTTTCTTCCATTTTTCTTGTGGCTTTGAGTTACCATCTAGTGTTCTTTCCTTATGCCAAGATAATTTTTCTACCATCTGCCTTCTTTGTACTGCTGCTGTTAATATATTGCATTTCTACACGTTCCCAAGAAAAAGCATCTAAGTATATTGTTATGTCCCCCCAGAGCCTCATGCAGTCATAGGTGGGGCTTTTTGGAGGTGGCTGGACTTAGAGAGTGTGATCAAGGGTACCCACCCTGGGTGTGAATGCTGCCTGCCCTAAGGGTGGGTAGCCCCGATAGACTACATGGAACAGAAGGAGGGCTGCTGCTTCGGTGGATGCTTGCTGCCTTCAGCCCTGCCATGGACTGTTTCTTCTCTGTGATGCCTGCTGCCTGCCACCCTGCCTTGGAGCCAGCCCACTATGAATGGACACCTCTACAGACTGTGAGCCAAAACACACCTTTCCTTGTTTAACTTTGAGTGTTGGGTACTTTGTCTCAGCAACAAGAAAAGTAACTAAGACATATACACATTATTTGATGCGCTTACCTTCAACATTAGTTAAAGTAATTAGAGCAATTAATTCCCAGCAGCATCCTTGTTTGGTGTTATCAGTGTGGAACCTGTTTAATATCTGCTATCTGTTTTCAGTCTGAAGAACTTTAGCATTACTGGGAGAACAGTTTTGCTTTATTTTGATGTAATTTTTGCAAGATGAGTTTTAGTTTGCCAAATATAAGTTTCTTGCTTGACACAGGCTTATTTCACCTTTCTTCAAAAATGTCAACACTGCAGGTCATCCCGCTGTTTTCCAGTCTCGCTCTTTCTGATGTTCGCCATACATAATGATCGTATTTATCATGGAGGCCTGTCGCGCCTCTCCCTGGGGACCGCAGACCTGGCCTGCTGGCTCTCTGCTGCTGCTCGCGATGCTTAATCTCATTGCCACCCTGACTGGATGAAGAGACTCCTGGGGGGTGATTGGATCGCGGGTCCTTCGTCGGTGGGTCAGTTCCCTGATCCTGACAGCCAGGCGGCGTGGCGTTAGGCGGTGCGGCCGGGCAGGGGCTGAGTGGGTCTCTGTCTGGGGCTGCGCCCTGCTCTCCTTCCGTCCACCCCCGGTGAAGCGCTTGTCCTGCCGCTGCCTTCCACTGTGTCATTTCTGCCTCGGGCCAGCCAGGCACGGCTGGAACCGCCAGCCAGATGAACCGCTCCTCTTCTGACGTGCAAGGTCAGATCCTTGGTCCCGCAGAGGAGACCTGACCGGTTCACTGCTGCCACAGTTTCTCTCTATCTTTGGCTTTTCACATTTCGCCTAAGATACGGCTGCGTGAGAACGTCCGTGTCCGTTCAACGTCTTTGTTTGCTGAAGTCGGACGTGCTGATCAATATTTTCCACCACATTGGAGGAGTTCTCAACTTGAGTATCTTGCACTTTCTCTGCTGTCTTATTTGTATCTCCTTCTCCTCATGATAATCCTATTAGACATACATCGGTGTGCTTAGCGACACCGTATTTACCGAGACTGTTTTTCTTCATTCTTTCTTTTCTCTGTACTCCTTGGATTGCGTAATCGTCATTACTCTACCTTCCAGTTCACCTGTTCCTGACTGTGATGTTTCAAATATGTGGATGAAATTCTCCAGTAAGCTTTTCTTTTTAGTTATTTTCGTTTTCAATTCCAGAATGTCCATTTAGTCATTTTTCTATAGCTTCAATCTTGGTGCTGTTTTCTATTTAATGAGATACTATTGTCACGTCTTCTTTATTTATTCTGTTACTTTTTCTCTTAGTTTGGGACATATTGTGATGCCTGCATTGATGTCTTTGTAGAGTCAAACATTTGTGCCCCCTCAAAACTAACCCTGCTGCCTATTTGTGCTCTGTGTGTGGGTCCCATAGTCCTGTTTCTCTGCATGTCTCACACTTGTCTCCACCCGGACGTTTCAGACAACAGATTGCAGAAACCTCAGCTGAGTCCACTCCCACCACATCCTCCCTGAGGTTTGCCTTCGTTTCCATGGCCATTTGTTTTTTGTTTAGTAATTTATCTGAATTAAGTCTGAATTAAGCCTATTCTGCCCCTAGCCTTACACTATGCAGCTGCCTTTGTCCCTCCTTAGGACTTTTCCACTATTTTCATCATTCAGTCTTGTGGCTAACGCTGGATGAACGTCAGCCAATTATCGGTCAAATGTTGAATTTATGGCCCCTTCGCTATGAGACTTTCACCTTTTTCCAGGGATATATGTTTGGTTTGGCGAATGCCTTCATGGTTTAGGAGATTTACAATTTTTCCCCCAGATCAGGCAGGGACTAGTAGCTTAAGATATTCCTCTGTAGCTCCTGCTGAGAGGGCACAGCCTTGGCATACAAAGTCTTCCAGCCGCCTGGGATGACTATGCTTTTATTTTAAGGTTGGCTTCCTGGGCATCTCCCCCAGGTCAGAGTTGCTCACTGTTAACTCAGAGACTGGTCTCTCTGCAAAGATCGCCACTGCTTTCGGCAGCACCCTCAGGCACAAAGTTCTCCACGATCTTCCAAACGAGTCGAGGCTCCGTGCCGAGCTGTGGGACTCTCCATCCTCAAGACCACCCTCTTCTCCTGTGCAGAATCCCTCTGCACCCTTGGGAAGGGCAGCAGCCGGTGTCTCCCGAAGTGGCATCCTGCTCTGTACGTGGGCACTGGCTTGGGCTGGTGGCCCACAGTTTGTTTAGGTCGGTTTCCTCATTTCTGGGGTGCGACATCTGACACAATGCAAAGGAAGAAAGGTTTACTGTGGCTCGTGTTTTGGTCTGTTGTTGGCCAGCGCCAAGGCAGGTTGGTCCGGCAGAGGGACACGGTAGAGAAAAGCTGCTCATGCCATGGCACCCAGAATGCAGAAAGACAAGGGCGGAGCCGGGGAGGGAAAGAAACCCGTTTGGGCCACACTCGCAGTGACATGTCTCCTCTAACCAAACCTCGGCCCACAACAGCAAGCCAGCTTCACTTCTCCCATAACCCAACTCCCTTCCAAACACAGAAACTTGGGGGGCCACTTTGGGTCTATTTTATAACATTCTGCCTATCTGAACCTTAACATTCTGCCCCTTATCCCTAAACAACTCATGCACATCTCTTTACGCAAAATGTTTTTCGTCATCTCTAAGAGTTGCCAAAGTTTTAACAGTTCCAGCACTGCTGAAAAGTGCAAGTCCAAAGTTTCCTCTGAGACTCAGAAAGCACACTCTTAGCTGTGAGCCCTTATAAAAGTTAAACAGTTACACTGCCAATGTTATACAGTGGCATGGGATAAACATTCTTTTTCCAAAGCGGAGAAATAGAGGGATAGAAATCAATGGGACCAAAGCATGACCAAAACCCAGAAGCACAAACATTAAACCTTGTAGGTTCAGGTCCAGCACCTGGGGCAATCTGTGGTGAGATGTGAACTCCAAAATGCTAGGGCAGCCCCACCCTCTGGCAATGCTGGTAGCTGTAGCCCTCACAGCCTCTCTCAGGCTGGCTTTGATCACTTATGGCTTTCTTCAGACATTCCACATTCTTGGCTTTTCCTACTTTCTGTAGTTTCCACTGCACTTTCAGCTTCACTCTCATAGCTTCACGCACTGTCTTCTCAGGTGGAAGCCTTCCTGACTCCACAATTCTTGGATTCTGCATCCCTGTAAAACAAGCACCACATAAATGGCACCTTGTGGATGCTGTTTGAGTAGTATCTGGGCTCCCTTGTGTCATGGCTGTAGAGGTCTCTGAGTGCCTGGATGGTTGAGCACTGTGAACCAGATCCCAGGGAATTAGTTCATTCTAGAGCATGGTGCTGGTGAGTGCTCAGCACTCACTTCTCAAATGAAAATTTTATAGCTTTGCATCCTTGAGTCTGCAAAGGGAGGGGTATTGCTGATTCCTGTCATATCCTCAAGCCATTTTTTTCTGTTGTCTGGATCCAAAATACTCTGTATCTTTCGGTTGCTAATCTTTTCAGCAACCAAGCTCTCCTCTGCTCCATCTTTGGAGGCACTTGCTTTCTGGCAAAACTGAAAGCTTTTTAAATGTTTTTGCTCCTATTTCTCACCATAGATGTTACTAAAAGCAGCAAGTTGTAACCATGCTACTGTTTATATATTGGGATACCTTGGAATTTCCTCTGCCAGATTATTAAATCACCACCCTTAGTCTCAGTCTCCCTCAAAATCTCAGGCCATGAGCAAAATCTCCAGAGCTTAGCACACATGGCCTGGAGTCCAACTGCCAGTGGAGTCTTTGTTGCCAACGGAAACCTCCTGAGTCCAGTTTTCATTGTCTGCTTTACCAGCATCCTGGTTTTCTGAACTCTGACCAGAATCTCCCATCAAGCTCAGTTTACAGTATTCTAGGGCTTCTCTAGCTGGGGTCTCTAAAGCTTTCCAAACTGGTCTCACAAACCAGTTTCAAAGGCTTCTAAACCACATGGTCAGGTAGTGATATAGCAATTGCCCCACTTTAATGGTATCAAAGTTTGTCTTAGTCATTTCTGTCATTGTTGAAAAAACATAACTGGAACCCACAATTTAAAAGAGAAAAGGTTTATTTTGACTTACATTTTTAGTCCGTAGTTGGATAGCAACAATCAGGATGGCCTGGCAGAGGAGCACAGGGCAGGAAAGACTGCTCATGTCACACCATCCAACACGTAGAGAGACAAGGGAGGAAATGGAGAGGGAGAGAAACCCTTCCACGACATTCCCCAATGACCTGTCTCCTCTGGCCAAACCTTGCCTCCCATCAGCACAGCTTTACTACCCCTGTAATCCAATTACCTTCCAAATACATGAGGCTTTGGGAGCCATCTTAGATCTAAACCACAAGTCTTCTAGGATTTCCCCTCCCTGTGGAACCATCACTCACTGAGCAGGCTGGGGCATGGGCCACTAGAGTTCCAACATTGCCATACCTGGGGCAAAGCTCCTGACCAAGAGTGGGAGCTGGTTGGAGAAGCTGAGCACCAACCCTCCTAGCCATGCCCACTCAGAATGGAACTTATACAGTATGGGTCAGGGGGAAGGAGAGGCTGGGGGTTTGTCCCTCTGAAATGAAGCTTATATTGTGAGCTAGGGAGACAGGGAACTCTTGTATTCCTGGATGAACACATCTGGTAGAGGTCCCTGAGTAGAGTTTATGACATGAAGCTGGGGGTGGGATGGAGGTGCGAGCGACTTATGACTCAAGTGACACAGTTCCTGGCTCTTATTACCAAGGTTAAGCAGATTTTCTTGGATAAATATTTCTCCACTTGCTGTATTCCCTTAAGACAACTTTTAGAGATGAAATTGTTTTTTTACTGTCATTCTCACCCGTTAAATTGCTATTTCAAGGAGGAAAGGGCTCATTGAGCTTCTTTTACTGCTCAGCATTCTGGAAAGTCTACCTCTTAATACATTCATTTTATGAAAAACATTCATTGTTTTCAAAGTCATCATTTTTCATATTTGTGTTTTGCAGCCTGTCTTAGTTACTTTTCAGTCTCTGGGAATAAATATTTAACACCCACAAGTTAAAGGAAGAAGGAAAGGTTTATTTTAGTTCACTGTGTGTAAAGATTTCAGTCCAGAGTCAGCTGGCTCCAAGGAAGGGTGGCATGGCAGAGGGGGATGGTGGAGGAGAAACAGTCCATGGCAGGCAGGCAGGAAAGCAGCAGCCTGCCTTCTTTTTGTCTCTTTATATTCCATCCAGGTTATAAACCTGTTGTTTGGTGCCACCCACATCCAGAGTGAGGCTTCTGTTTTCAGTAAATCCATTCAGCCACATCCAGAACTATGTGCTAATCCAATCAGTGGACCAATCCATTACCACACACTTTTAATCCCAGCATCACACACACATGATCCAGCTACCTCCCAAAAGCCCCGCCTATGAGCACATGAGGCTTTGGGGGGGGGGGACTGTAAGGTATAGAAATAGCTCCCAACACCATTAGACTAAAGTGATGGCCCCACAGCAGTCTGTTGCCCTGGGGACAAAGGAGGAGCCTTAGCCATGATGACGCCCATACACATCAGGATGTCCAGCCTCTTTCAGAGAGGGGAAGAATCCAGAAAAGAACTTGTCCCAGGTGCCATCCAGGATCATGTCAGAGGCTCCTGCTCTGCTTAATTTATTTGTATCCCCCAAATTTCATGCATTAGAAACTTAATCCCCGACTCATGTTTGAATGGTTTTTGGAGGTGGGACATTTGGAGGTGGTCAATCCATTTGTGGATTTTGGATTTATGGGCAGGTGAGGAAGCACCTTTGCTGTAAAGGAGCTGTCTCTGGCACTTATTCCCTTGCCATGTGCTGCCCTGAACCACCTCAGGACTCTGCAGAATCCGCCCGCTGAGAAGACCCTCATCAGATGCAGCTCCTCGCCTTCTCAGAATTGTAAGAATTTTTATTTTTCTTTGTAAATTACTTAGTGGAAGGTATTCCATTACAACAACAGGAAATGGCTAAAATGTCCTCAAACATGGGAGCGTGACCGAGCTACACAAAGGACACTGTCCGTCACTGTAGTGTCACAGCCCAGTGCCTGCTGTCCCAGGCTCTCACACAAATGCTCCCTTCAGTCCTGGAATTCACACCTTGACTGTTCCTGGCCCCTGATGTGTCCCTGGGAGGGAACGATTGTTCAGGTGGAGCAGGAAGGGGATGATGGTGGCAGAGGAGAGGGAGGATGCCGTGACAGTGTCTTAGAGGACGCTGAGCTCTGGAGCATCGGGTTTCCCCCTCAGCAAGCACTTCTCAGTCTCGGGGAGATGGCGGTTGGGCGGGGTGCCGGGAGAGGCAGGGGTGCCAGGAGAGGCAGCAGCCCCAGTCAGAGGGCTGAGCTTGATCTTGAGCTTATTGAAACCACTTTCTGATGCCCCTGGGAGTGCTGTGGCAGTGGGGCCTGCCTGCTGGTGACCTCCCCCAGGGGCCTGGGTGGAGCACGGGTGGGTGTGGACTGTTTGTGTCAGCAGAATCTTACTGGAACTTCTAGGTCAGTGGTCCTGTGGGGATGCTGTTGACAGACCCAGTCTCCTGAAGCAAGACTGACCTGTGCCCAGTAATGAAAGTTTTGGGTACCACACCCACCACACAAGCACAGTGTAAACTCTGCCCTGTTTTTAAGAGTAAATAGAAAACATGAGTCCAGATCTCTGTCCTGCCTCAGATTCCTTCACTTGGCTGCAGTACAAATCATAATGTCCTGGCTGTGGCCACATCAGACTCATCAGCAGTGGAGGGATTCTGCCTTTAGTCACCGTCTGTGCAGATTCTACTTGGCCCCTTGGGTCTCTGCAGGGGAATTTCCATGGAAACTGGTGAATAAATATATATCTGATGCAACATCAGGGATGATTCTAGGAGTAATAAATTGGGGGACTGCATGACAAAGAAGTTTCACCTTGTTTGCCAACTCCACTCAAGTGCTAGGATGTGAATGCATGCACGAGGACTCTAAGACCCAGTCAGGGATCAGAGGGATAAAATAGTGCAGTTACAACATTGGCGACAACTTCAAGCACAGGGCAGAGGCCGAACCGTGCAAACTGTAGAGTCCATTACAGGAGTGTCGCAGCCCAGTGCTGCCACCCTCCAGGCATTCGGACAAATGCTCATTTCAGTCCAAGCAGCCACAACCAAGGTTATTGCAGATACGCTTGGACATAAGCAAAGCTACAGGTGGCACTTGTCTCACTCTTGTTTTATGCCAATTTAAAGTCATCTTTTTATAATGCCCATGGCGATTAGAGAGGTAAGATGATTTGCCCAAGATCACAAAGCTAGTGGGTGGCAAGTCCAGAATGCTCAGCTCCGAGGTTTGTCTCTCTTCTGGTTGGCAGGCCCTTGGCAGTGTCCACACCTTTCAGTGTTCCATGACCCTGAAAGAGCCCACAGGGTCATACGAACAGTGCAGGCAAGACACACTACCTGCAGCAGGTGACAAAGTGAGATTCCTGTATCCGACTTCTCACTCTTGCTGATTCTTCCAAAAGAAGTTTCCAAATTATCTGGTCATCTGGATTAGGTTGTTCAAAAATGATGATTATCACCTTTACTTCCAGCTTCATTGTTGCAGAAGTGAGACATCAACTCGCTAATCCTCTTTATGCTGTCTTCCTGCACAGTTCCTGTCTGACGCTCTGGCTGCTAAAACCACCACTGTCAATTGTCACTGTCTGATCACCCTGAGTGCGTAGAACACCAGCACGTCATCTGCTCTAACATGTGAGTCAGGCTTGGATATTTTCAGAGTACACTGGAAAGAAAGAGATAAGGAGACAAGAAAGGCCGAGAAGGAAGGACAAGAAACCGGGTGCAAGAGGAAACGATGCTGGTGGTAGTAATGATGAGGGTGATGATGGTGATGGTTATGGTGGTAGGATGATGGTGTTAGTGATGATCATGATGGCG
>PVJO010008597.1:0-74300 GCA_004026905.1 Hystrix cristata | reverse complement strand
AAACCAAGATGTATCATGTACAGGTACAAAATAACCATGTTGATTATGATCATTATGTATATAATGTACCAATGCATGTTCTTGGTAAAAAAAAATTAAAAAAAAAATTAATGCTGAAAAAAGAAAAATATGGTGGACATATTTTAATTTATTATCGTAAAAGACACATTGCTCTGAGCCCCTTTCACAATACTCTCTGTTCCTTGGAACACGCAGATCCCATAATTTTTGCCACTTTCTGCAGCAGCTCTGGAGTCTTCTTTTCTGAGTGTCTTCAGTTCCTGCCTTGATGTCTTGACTTAGTTCATAATATTTGTCCATCACACTCACTTTGGCCTTGGGGATGAGTTAGAGTCCTGTGCTCCCAGATTCAGTGAATTAGGTGGAGGAGGATACACTGTGTATTTTTACAAGCCTGCCTTTCTGTCGGATGGCGCTCGGCAGCAGCATTTACTGTGTTTTTGATCACACCTTAGAAAGACCCTCAGGAAAGAGGAGTCCAGAGCTGCTGCAGAAAGTCACAAGAATGATGGGATGAGTGTGTGAAGTGAGCAGGAGTATATATCTGAGAGGGAGATTCTTGGTTGTATATCTCTTATGGTAACAAATTTAAAAAAAAAGTAAGTGTTCACCGTATATTTTGATCAGACCTTATAAAGATCTGGAAGACCCCTATAATTCTGCTGACCGCAGTGTTCTAAATCAAATTCCTTCATCTGACCGCTGCTTCTAAATTACCTGCCATGTACTAGCGCTCATGAGATAAAGAGTAGAAGGAGTACTATACAGACGAACTTTAGCATCAATTAAAAAAAGAAAGCAGTGACCAGTTGATAGGCAGCAGGGCATTGAGGTTATAAACAGACGAGAGAAAACGTGTGGGCGTAATGAGCATTTGGGCACCGCAGTATTCATTTGCTCACATGCTAATTACAATTCATTATATGTTGTGTCAAGTCAGGTCTGGCATCCAGATTTAAAATAATTTACCGGCATCTCAGGGTGAAAGGTAAAGTCATGATAGTCAATCCAACAACTGAGTTTTATTTGATTTAAAATATTAGATCTTAAGATTAAAAAATATATCCTCTGGAGAGGTATGTTCTGTATTATTTAACCAAGAACATCCAGATGCTCCTTTTTGAGAAAAAGAACCACAAAGTTAGGGCGAGCATTATTATTTATAAAAGGATGAGCTCAGCAGGTAAGAAGGAGAATACAAATGCAGTGACCTCAAATTAGCCTTGGACACCTAGTGGGTCCTAGCAGTTTCTTCCTGCAGGTGGGCGAACCCTCAAAGCTGGAGCCTTGTTCCGCTGTCCCTGGGGAGGCACTTTGGAGGCCTGCAGGCCCTCGCAGCCCCTTGACAGTCAGACCTTATAGACACAAAGCTTGGTACAGGCCGCGCATTATAAAATCACCATGCATGGAACGGATGCAGCAGGAAAAATCAATTCTGTGTCCTAATTCCTGTAGAACCACGAGAGCGCTAGCGGACACAGCCCAAGGTGCTTCTGAGTAACTTCCGGTAAACCTTGCCAGACACTCCACACACAGGGTTATGCTTAAGAATTTACCACACTCTGTAGAAGGGTTATTTTCCGTAATAGTCATCAATGGTATTTTGAGTTCTTTATAAGATACTTTCACCATTTTCTGTATTTCATTTTTTACGTGTGTGTGTGTGTGATCCTTATATGTGGAATGTCAGGAAAGCTAGAAAATACATATTTTTTTCCCTCAGGACTTTGATAATTTCACAGAGAAAGGATTAAATAAGGTTTGGAGTTGCAGCTTTGGTGGCAGCAAACTTGCTTAGCAAGCATGAGTTGTGGAGTTCATACCCTAGAATTGCACAAATATGTATTGAATGACAAACGCTTTCTAGATCAAGAAATAGAATCAAAATGCCACATGATGTTCCTTACCTAGTATGGACGTAGATCTTTTACCTTTTGTTTTGTTATTATGATGTTGTATAAAGAGGAATATTTGAAATACTATAAGAGTATCATTGCCAAATCAACCCGTCCTTCTCTTTTACCTGTCCCATTGATTTAAAATGTTACAAACTCAGTTCTTAAGCAGAAAAGAATAGTAACTTGTGTTTCCTTCCATTTTTAATAAAACATAACTTGTCCAATGGATGTACACAGGAGTTGGTATCCCGGCCAATAATCATTTTTACCTGGTTACCGGCTCAGAAGATCCAGAATGGACCTGAAACCTGGCCCATTAGGATGCTCTGGAATCAACTAAGAAATTCTTGGTTCTCTGTGGTCTTAGCATTTTTCTTTTTCTAATCTACACCTACTCATGAGATGGCATTTGTGGGCACCGTGGTGTGTGGTGTAATCATGCCCAGCCCCCATGCAGTTGTTGACTGTAAGTCACGAGTTTGCTCACCCAGTGCCACCAGAAACCTTCTCAGAGTTTGGAACATTAGATTTCAGTGGAGGTGCCTGGACTGGATGGATAGCTATCTGCAGGACACACAAATCCAGTTTTCAGAGCAAAATATAGACAAAAATAAATCAGACTCTGAGAGGATAGAAGAAGAAAGAAAACTCAAGAGAGAATCTTGAGTAATTTTCCAGCACTTTCCTCAGACAAAGCTGCGGTCTGATCTTTTGGTTCCTTCGACTGTAATCATTTTCTTTTTTTTTTTTTAAATGTTCTCCAACTTGAAACCGTCACTTGCCTATACTAATCACTTGTACATTGTACAAGGTGTGACTGACAAATACGGCCAATGATTCAGTTTTTAAAAATTACTACAGTAAAAGACAATTTGACATTATTTCCCCTCAAAAAGCTCCCCCTCACTTTGAAGTCACTCATCCCTCTCACTTGCCACTTCCTGCAGCAGCTCTGGAGTCCTCTTTCCTGAGGGTCTTCAGCTGCGCTGTCCTGGCTGCCTCGATGTCCTGAATGGATTCAAAACGTTTCCCTTTCATGGTCATTTTGACCTTGGAGAAGACCCAGAGGTTACATGGTGCCAAATCCTGTGACTAAGGTGGATGAGGACAAAGCGTCATGCTTTAACCAGCTGCCTTCCTGTTGGATGGTGCATTCACTGTATGTGTGATCACACCTCACACGTATGCACCACCTTAGAGAGTATACGCCTCACACTCCTTGCAGAGATGTGGGGCAAAGGTCTACATCATCTCAAAAATGGGATTTTTTTTTTTTTTTGAGATGTCCTGGCTAAAAGATGGCAGGGAAAAGAAAAGAAAACTATAACTAAAAAAGAGGCAACTGTACGATTCTCTGAGCTCTCAGAAGGTACAATGAGTAACTCCTAGCGGCTGAGTCTATCAACACATTCCTTTCCAATGAGATAGGTATCTGGGCTGAATGCTGAAGGGTATCGCAAAGCTAAGCAAGGTGTGAGGATGCACAGACCGTCTTAGAAAGAGGAAACAGAACAAAAGTTTCTAGGCGGCACTGGATATAAGGTAAGTTTTAAGGATCCAGACAGTATTCAGGGTAGTTGGCCTAAGATCTGTGCAGGCATCTAGCTGGGGTTGAAGCTTTAGATCTAGATAGGAAATTAAACCACTATGACCTTTACACTCTTAATAAGGAAATTATTAGTCTTCACACCAGGTCACTGGGACCCTCTGGAGTTGTGTCACTCCCTACACTAACTCTTCCTTTCTCAGTACTGTGATTTGTTCTTCAATTTCTGGCCACTTCGACCTCTTTCTAAGATCTCCCCACCCCTGCTTTTGAATGACAGATAAGCTAAATAGTTTCCATTTTCAGTCTTTCAGACACTTATTTTCTGTGCAGTTCCTTTATGGGAAGACATATTTCTTTAAACCTTTTCAGAATTCAAACTTTCGTCATCTGTGATTTAAAGCAGAATCGTATCTCACGTCAGCAATACATTTAAGACTAAGGTAAATATTTCTCATTTTTAGGAAAAAAACAAAACAGAACACTGCTCTTAAAGCAACTTGACTCATGAACTAAATTAGAGTTTCACAGAAAAACCACAAAAGGGTAGAGGTAATTTAGCTGAAATCAGCACGATAGTTACGTTGCATGTTTGTCTTCTGATTTTCAAAACCACAGAAATCATACCAGGCTGCATCAAGTTGGGAACAAACTCATTTTTGTGGACTGAGAACCTTTTTCATTTCTACAGCTAGACTTGGAATTTTCCAAACAAATTGGATAAAAATACTCAAAAAAAAGGTGCCATGGCCTTTGAAAATGAAGGGCCTCTGCAGGCTCCATAAAGACACGAGCCAATCACCTGCTCTATTCCAAATATTTCCAATTTGTTGAATTCCTTCTCCTAATGGGAAAGACCAGTGGGAAGATGGACTGGCCACTTAGTGGCCGTGTCGCACAACAGGTAGAAACACAACTGCTCCAATCAGAGTCCTGGGTGTCATCCGGGATGAAGGACTTACGATGACAGGCTCTTTGGGGACAGTAAATTAGTTGTTCCACATGTCATGCACTTCGTTGTTTAAATAGCACAGCCAGCTATGCTAACGCAAAGCATGGATAAAAACATGCATGAGATAATTTGTAAGAGCACCTGCCCTGTAATAAGTACTCTGTAGGATTTTAGATTTTTTTCTAGCCTTTTAGACCCTTGGGGATAAAAGCAAACCTCTTAAAATTATGAAATCATAGCTTCAGCCCAGAGACGTATTGTGGTCACCTTGAGCAGGATCGCCCAGCTGGACTGAGTTGATGAGGTTCTGGGCGTAGAGGATCCACCTGAGGATTGTTGCCCACACAACATAGAGGAGAAGGGGAGCGGAAGATGGCGCCGGCTGTTTCCCAGGAGAAGCTCTGCTGTTGCTGGTTTCCTGGAATGAACTTGGCTGTTCTTGTCTCAGGAGGAGCTCGGGGCCTTGCTGCCATTGGGGATGGCTGCAGTTCCCTTCAGGTGAGCTCTGGTCTTCATCTCTGCTGTGACTGTTATATCCTGGCTCCATTATAGTTTTCTTCAGCCTTTTAGTGCAGACACGGATGTATACGGGGCATTGCTGTGGGCTCCCAGCCCTTGATCAGATCTTTTGGGTGTCCAGTGCGCAGGTAGATGTTCTGCACTCTTCCTGCATTTGGCTTGTGTGTGTGAATGTTGTAACTGGGATTTGCTGTGTATTAAACCTGCTCTCTTGCAAACCACTAACTCTAGAAAAGTAACTAATACAGAAATCGGTACCGGAGAAGTGGGGTCCTTGGTGTGACGTTGCCTGGCCACATGGCTTAGGAGCCTTTGGAATTATTTTGGAAAGGTTTTCAGAGACCAGCTGAAGAGGCAGCCCTTGGAACGCTGTAAACTTTATTATACGGGAGACTCTGGTCAGAGCTTGGAAAACCTGAGCAACTGATGGAAATGTTGCCGGTTAGGAAGGGGCTTGAGAGGCCTCTGCTGAGAAGGACTGTTGGCTGCTGGGTCCCAGGCAGTACATGTGTGCTCTGGCAGAGGTTGGTCTGCATTTTGCTTGTGTTTGGAGATACTGTCTGGATGGCAGAAGAATTTCAACTCAGTCTAGTGCTGGGATGGTGGCGTGATTACTGTTGAAGGCTTTCAGCTAAATTTGTGTTGGAAATCAAGAGCAGAGACCCGGCAGGGTAGCTTGAAGTGTTTGGCCAGAGAGGAGCTGTGGACTACAGAGATGAACAGAGGAGAATGTGGTTGTGGAGAAGAAACAGGACACTGGAAAAATGACCGAGACCTTTGACCAGAAGGGAAGAGTGTATTGGGGATCAGAAGATCCTTTGGGGTGTTTCTTAGTGTTACTGTTCTCTGTTGTGAAAGTTAATGGAAACCAAAGGAGTTTTAAAATTTGAAGCCATATTTTTCAATGTGGAAGCACTGTATTGGTATATTGCACTTTGTGAACAGACTACTGTTTTAGAACAAGAGAGGCTGAATGGAGTTGTTGTATATTTGTATGTGTAGTTGTAGTTTTTGGACACCTGTTTGTAATCAGTGTTGAGACTCCTTTGAATATTTGTTTCTGGTGTGGAAATGAGTGCACTAAGAATTGCACTGTTAATGTAAATCTGAACAGACTGAAATATGTGAACTCTACAAATCTGCCCCTGGAGACAGTGGTTTAAAGAAACATGTCTGGTTATTAAACTGACTGGGTGTGGATTGTGGTGGACTCACTGTGGTCAACGTGAGCAGGAGCGCCCAGCTGGACTGAGTTGTGTGGTTCTGGGCATAGAGGATCCACCTGAGGATTGTTGCCCATACAACGTGGAGGAGAAGGGGAGCATAAGATGGCGCCGGCTGTTTCCCAGGAGAAACTCTGCTGGTGCTGGTTCTCCAGAAGGGAACTCGACCGTTCTCATTGCAGGAGGAGCTCGGGGCCTTGCTGTTGTCAGGGATGGCTGCTGTGCACTTCAGGTGAGCTCTGGTCTTTATCGCCATTGTGAGTGTCATATCCTGGCTCCGGTATAGATTTCTTCAGCCTTTTAGTGCAGACACAGATGTACATGGGGCTGTACCCAACTCCCAGTGTGTTACTTTTTACTTCAGATTCATTTTGAGTTTCTTACATACTCTGATTAGAAGTTCTTTGTCAGATGTATAGTTTGCAAATACTTTCTTCCACTCTGTAAGTTGTCTTCTCTATTGATATTTCCTTCATGGTTCAGAAGCGTTTTAGTTGGATATAATCGTTTGTCTACTTCTGGGTTTTTTTTCCTGTGCTTTTGTGGACCTATTTGAAAAATTGTTGCTTAGACTTGTCCTCATGAAGAGTTGCCTCTGTGTTTCCTTCCAGTATTTCATGTGTTTGGGTCACACATTTAAACCCTTATTGAACTCTGTGTTGATTTCTGTAAGGGGCGAGAGCTAGAAGTCTAGTTTCCTTCTTCTTTCTGTGGCCAGCTAGGTCGCCCAGTACCATTTACTGTAGAATCTCTCTGCTGTCTTTGTCCGGAAGCAACTGGCTATAAGTGTATGGACATATTTCTCTGTTTTCTTGGGTGTTTATGTCCTATGACGAAATGGCCAACATCCTTAATTATCAGGGGGAGGCAAATCGAAGTGATCATGAGATACCATTTCACTCTAAGAATGGCTACTTTCAGAAACACATAATACAATGAATGCTGTTGAGAATACAGAGAAAATGGTTCTCTACACATCGTTGGTTTGGATGTAAATTAGAACAACTATCATGCAAAATGCCGCAGAGCTTCCGCAAAAAATTAAAGATAGGACTATAATATGATCCAGCAATCCCGCTACTGTCTTGGTTATTTTTATTTTTTTATTTTTTTTTTTTTTGGTGCTGGGAATCCAACTTGGGATCTTGTGCTTGCAAGGCAAGCACTCTAACCACTGAGCTAAATTCCCAGCCCCTACTGGGTTTGTATCCAAAAGAAATGAGTCAGTATGTCAAAAAGATAGCTATGTTTGATTTAGGGCATCACTATTTACACCAACCAAGATATGGGACCAATGTATCCCTCAGTGGATGAGTAGATGAAAAAAATGTGGTAGATCTACAAAGTAGAATACTGTTCTGCCATAAAAAGAAAAGGTTAAAGGGCTTGCCATTCACAAAAATATGGATGGAAACTGAGAAAATTTCTTCACTGTTCTTCATAGTGGTTGCATCATGTTGGGGATTAACACAGACAGTGAACATAAATCTAATGCTGGGGCTCAATTATGAGCACCTAAGAAAAGGGCAAGCTAGGCCATTAGTCCATTGTAGTCACCCATTCACTGCTTTGGGGTTCTAGGACTCCACAGGAAATGTCTGTCATCTGAAGTGTGGACTCTTAGTGTCTGCATCTGTTCAGCTGGATTTGACAGTATTTGTGAAAGAAAAAGAAATACCCAAGTCGGAACCTTGTCAGTGAGAAATAATGGAAGAACTGTTATTCTCTTCTGGTTTTTATGAATATTCACGAGTAATACAAATTCGTTTCATGAACAAAAAATAGAGATAAATTGGCATCATAGCTCTGTTTTTCATTATTTCTCACCTGTGTATTTTAAAGAGGTTTCCTTTTACCATTAAAAAACACCCTGTTTCCAGATTTCTCCTTTCCCCTCGATGGCCTCCTCCCTACCTTTCCACACATAGTCTTGTTGAACCTCTTTTCTTGCTGATTTATTTCCCTTAGCTTATAAATTTGTTGATTTTTTTGACTATATTTAAATCTAAAATACTTCTAATCATTTTCTACAGAAAAGTTTATTGGCATACATACTATTTCTTGGCTTCCTGTAAAACACAATTTTTGTGTCAAATTGCTTTTTCTAGCATTACTTTATTACATCTCTTTTTATCCTATGTATCTTGTGTCTTGTGTTAAGATGAAATAATCGGGATGTGCAGGGTTGGGTTGTTATGTAGAAGATTAAGACGACATTGGATTCATAGGGGGGTCAAAATTAGAGTCCGGAAATATAAGAAAGAGGAAAAATACCCACAAGTGTGTTTTAATTTTCTAGCTTAGTCTTTGTTTAGTCTACGACTGACTTCTGTGCTTCAAGCACAGCCATATATAGCTAGATATGCACCATCTTGATTTATTTTCCCAGACTCCGTTTTGGAAAGCTGAGTGGATTAGCTTTAGAGACTGACCTCACAAAGTTACCTTTCATGACAGTTATAGCTCCTTGAATCTGAATACTTCAAATGTGTTCACTCTTGCTTCAGTTGTTTTCAGTCCTATTGCACTCTGCCCATCTTATTCAACATGCTCCTCATCATTGGCCCATCTAGGTGATAATTTAGTTGGGTTTCTTGACTGCTTCTGAGCTTTTATCTCATTTTTTCCTCTTCAAAAATATCTCTTTGTGGTGCACTCTGAATTTTGTCCTACCTTGTCGAGTGTGCCTTCTTATTTTTTCTCTTTGGCTCTCTCTGCTTATTCGCTTGGATTTCTAACCTTGATCAGGTTGATTAATTGTCTTTACTTTTTCCTCTTCCTCCTCTGTTTCTTTCTCTCTTTCCCTTCACCTGTCCCCATTCTATTCTGGGTGTTATTCTCACCTTGGGGCCTGAGTTTATGCTTAATATTATGCCCTTGTATAAAAAATCATGGCTTGGCCAAAAATCTTTCCTAAACTTTAGCAATAGTATTTTCTGCTTTCCTGAAAAGAAACTTTTGTAAGAAACAGAACGTTGCACTTCATTTTTCTTGCCAGCTTGAGAATATTTGTTGCTGAATTTAACTGAACTATACTGAAGTACAGTTGTGTAAGTAGCTTTCCATTCTATTACTTTTCATCTACTTCACTTACCATAGTTTTTACCTTATTTTGTAATTTCTGTTGACAAAAGCAGTTTTTTCCTGCTAAATTTTAACTTGAATAAGCAGATTTATTTTTGAGTAATAATATAAATTTGTATTTATTTACATACATTTGCTTCATAAATTATCAATATCTCTATTCTTCTAGGAAAAACAATTTAAATATTCTCTTAGGTCCATTTGTTTCTATCTACTTTTGATATTCCAATATATCTACATTCTGTTAATTCTCTCAGTTGAAATCTCTTTCAGTTTTTGTACTACTGTTAGCCTTTATCCATCTACAGCCATTAATTTATCATGAAATGAATGGTGTGTGTCTGTGTGTGTGTGTGTGTGTGTGTGTGTGTAGTCAGCTGGGACATCTGTCTTCTATTAGCTTTCATCCTGGACGCTGATGCGAAACATTAACCCTCTTTCCAGCTTACTGAAATCAAAGCGTCTCAGATTGAACATTTCACATTTCTCTTTCTGGCTACCTCCTCTTTACTGCTTAAACTTTTTACCCTCTTTTAGTGTTCATTGAGCTCCTAGGTTTTGTGGACAAATTTTGCTTCACCAGTACCGATATTTTCTCGCTTTAAAAGTTCAGATATTTATCACCTTACCTTGAATGACTGGGGTAGACAACGAATCAGTCTTTATTATCCAAATTTTAAAAATCTCCTAAACATACTTCAAATTTCTAGTGGAGTCATTGGAAAAGATATATTTGCTAATTCCAGGTTTCAAATAAGATTCATAAAGTTCTTCTCCTTTATGCAAACATTTTGTGCTTTGTGTCTCATTCTGTTCTTCTAAATTCATGTACTTTAAGTCAGTTCATGACCATTCTTTAAAGGAGTTGTGTTCCTGTGTGTCCTTTTACTTGGGCTTATTTTCCCTCCATCTGCCTTACCTTGTTTATCTAAAAACTACATACTTTTCTACATATTGGGTAATTATAACCTTTGTTTAAATATAAATGCAACTTTATTTTTACTTTTTTTTCTGTATCTTCTTTATTAATGCATATTGGCTACACAGATTAATGGGACTCATTGGCAGGTTCATACATGGGTATTACATGCTTCATAATTTCATTCCTTTGCCGTCCCCTGCCCTCCCCCACTACCTTCTGTTCTGGTTCCACTTTTTGCAGGGGAGGGGGTTAAATGCATGTGATGTATTTTCGTCATATCCATTCTCTCTACTACCTGCCCTTGTGCCCTCTCCATCTCTTCTTCTTCGTCTACCTCTAGTTTCATGATAGTTTCCCTTCTACTTTCTTGAACCATCACTTTCTTATATACCATACTTATATACTGCAATTTATATAAGCAGTTTAGATGTTATTTTTTTGATCTTGTAACACTTTGTCAGTGTCCTTTTTAAACCTTCATTAGAGTGTAGTGTACTTATTTATGTGTTAATGTACTTAATTATGTGTAGAGCTAAATTACAAACATCTTAGAACAGACTGCCTTAGTCATTTTTCTTTGTAGTGTCAATTTCAGTGCTTGGTGGAATTTTTTTCAGTGAACTAATAAACATTGCAAGGTGTTATTGCTATAAAAAATGATACATATCAAACCACTGTGAGGTGTTTGTGTTTCAAGTGTGTGTGTGTGTGCACGCGCGTGTGTGTGTGTGTTGTGGGAAAGGCATGTACTGTAGATTCAGACAGGGTTCCACAAGTTCTTGTATTTCATTCTGTTTAAATGGAAAATGAATTTCAACAAGCTAGATTCATTCAGTATATATTCGCCATATATAATTTGCTATGCTATGAACCATCAGGAATAAAGAAGATGGAAATCATAGAATTTTGTCCTCGTATAGAACAGTACCTTATCAATAAGATATCTCTTGAACATTAGCATTTCTGACAAGCTGTTCCTTAGGCAAAGATTAGCATGCAAATAATTTATGAAGGAGAATTCATTTGGGAACATATGAGAAAGAGACAGAATTAGGTATTTGCATTTTTGGTTTTGAGGACACAGCTTAAATTCATTACATTTGTTCTCTTATTCTATATTTTGCTCCCCTTCAATTAGCACCCCTTTTGAACTCAGTGCCATAACTTACACCTTCATCCTGGAGGAATATGAGCTAATGGGAACCATCCCCTTCATAGATCACTGATATTGAACAAGTCCATGTAGTGTAAAACTGAACCAGAATACCACTCCAGTGAGTCGCCTGTGCGTTGAGAATATTGTTGCATGACGTATTTGTTGAACGGCTTCTCCTTCGTTGACTTTTTACTTTTCTGCTCTCATGCTTGAAGAATCAGAGGCCAGAATCCTGAATTAAATGGATACATATTCAGTATCCCCAGCCCCTGGAATGCATTACTGCTTGTGGTTTATGGTCTCGGCCAGGGTGCCGGATGCTTCCTTGGTTTCTGTTTAGATTTCTTTATCATTACATCTTTTCTGAAGCAGGTGTACAATGCAATGTAGAGGCTGTGGCCCCTGCCAAGTACATCTATTTCAAGTATACTTTAAGTAATTAAGGATATAAGTACTGGTAAAGAAGATATCCATTGACAAGAGGCCCCGCTGTGGACTCAACTGTGGCCCGATGCATTTATTAACCGGTTTTGATAAATCCACAGTGAACCTTCAAGTTTATGGATATTGTTATCCTTTCACACTCTGTGTACAAGTTCTTTTAATATTTGAATAGGCCTCTTTTTCCAGTTTATGGTTACTTAAATGTTGTAAATGACTTTGAGGAAGGTGTCTTAGTTACTTTTCTCTCATTGCTGAGACAAAATACCAGACACCCAAAGTTAGGGGAAGAAAGGTTTATTTGGCTCACAGGATGAGCTGGGTCTGAGGAAGGGTGGCATGGCAGACAGGCAGAAGGCAGCCAGGTAAGCAAGGAATGCAAGCAAGGGGGGACTAACCAGCTTCTTCCTGTATCTTATATATTATCTAGGCTGCCAGGATTAGGGCGGTGTTAAACCAATCAGTGGATTGATTTAGTAATCACACATCCTTAACCCCAGCATCACACGCTCTAGATTCAGCTACCTCTTACCACATGAGGCTTTGGTCGGGGGGACATCTAGAGACAAACCATAACAGAAGGTTTTAGAGGCAAAATTATTTGTATGCTCCTTCAGAGGGTCTCTTCCTGGAAAGCAGCCAGCCTCTTCTTCCATCAGTCAATCAGCACTGAAAAGGAGTTACAGGTGAAGAATCTGTGAAAGGTGATGGTCGTTGTGTGCAGCCTTCTGGTCGGCCATCCTTGATGCGTTTGGTGTACAGACTGAGCAGCACGCTCCCTGGCGATCATTTTCATATCTACAGAACCATGTTCCATTAACCATCTCATAATTCTCCACAAGTCCTCTCCATTACTAATCTGAAGTCTTATTATTATAAGTGTATTCATGTAGGTCCTGATGTTTAAATGCTACTTCCTCATCTGCGTTGTTCTGGTGACCAGTTACAGCCCCTGCTGATACTGAGCTCAGGGGTGAAGTCAGGTGGAGATCTTTTGCTGGACTCTTGGTGATGTCATAATTCCTAGGATAAGCGACTTATTTCTGTGCATTTAATTGAAGAGATTGTGTGCAAGTATACAGGGTGTGCGTATGAGTGTGTGTGTGTATTTCAGCCTTACACGGTATAACCATGGTAGATTGCGTACTTGTTTAAATCCTTTAACCTCATTTTGCGTAATCTGTCATAAACCCAGCATTTCTACCTCACTTAGTGTGGGTTATCAGTCTTTCTGTGCTTATGTGACACCTTCATTTTGTTTTCGGCATCACTTGGGGGCCTAAACCCTGAGATAACACTCCTAATATTAGCGAGAACATCCTTATCCCACTTGACATGCCCCCTCATACTCACCCCCCAACTAGCACCCTATAGTCTAAGCTCATGCCTGACCCTCCCGACCATCAGCTAAACCCTGTAATTCTTTTGAAATATGGTCTCCTTGTTGCCCTGTCAAGCCCATGTGTCCCTGTATGTGCTATGTTATTACTTAACTCTGGTTATGGACTTAATGTCTGGAGGAGATGACCCTAAGGAATCTTTTGAAGTGCAAGTAAAATGTCTCTATAAAATCTTTTTATCATCATCATCATTATTCTCATTATGGTTTCATACTTTTTTTTAGTTTTATAGGATGCAGCACGATTTGATACATGTGCACAAAGTAAGTTGGTACTAAGAAGGTAGGTGGCTGCCACCCTTAGCGGGGACGTGCTGGCCACATCTGAAGTCCACGAGAGCATCTAGAGTGTTGGGGGCCAAGAGTGTTTGCAGATGGATTTTCCAGAGATTCTCATTCCACAGAATCCTGTTCTTTCCCAGCCCAAGTTATCTCATCGGCGTAGCATGCAATTTACATTCAGAGTGACTTTCTTTGTTGCTCCTCTACATATGACTGAGATCCAGGTCTAATCTTTAGCCTTCTTTATTTTTTAGCTACAGCAAACAATATGTTTTTTTTTTAACATGGTAAAAATAATTGCCCCTGCATTCATGCTTAACTTTTAATTCTGTGTTACTCAGTCTCACTTTATCTTTTCTTCAAGGCACACATGAAACTTAGTGAGAATACTCAATTCTTTTCTTCCCGTGAACTGCTCAACAGCAAGCATCACCACAAGCATTGTCTTCCGCTACATTCCTAGGTGTATACTGTCTTTTGTCACTGCAGTTTTAAGAAGTACACATCACCTTGTATGAAGGTCTGCCTGTGCTCCACTTAGCACAGTGTTGATGGGGTCCTCATTTCTTCCTGAGTGGGGAATAAGTCAACTGTAGAATGCTATTCTGGCATCTGCTCTCTCGGACCAATTTCTATACCGGCCGTTTGTGGTCAAGTTCCCCTGGAATAAGGATGTGTTACATGAATTAGCATGCGGAACATTTCTTCATGGGTTATTTTGGTATACCAGTTGTGGAGGAATAAGAAACAAGTCTGGGCAAAGCAAGATGTTTTCATTCATAATGAAGACTTCCTTCACCTGACAGGTCTATATCTGGGGGTAGGGGATCAGACCTGTTCTGACTGTAGGAAATGAATTGAGATGTCATCTCCTGCATGGACTGGCTGTTGGACCTATGTGACCCCTTGAAGGACAAATCACTGGGCAGGATGCCCCTTTTTATCTGAGGAATTCTGGGACCAACTGCTCAAAGCTCCCTTCTACTAGGATCTGCAGTAGAGGAATATACTACTGGAATAATTATGGAGGAATAATTTACTTGGTCTTGAAGAGGGACCTAGATAGCCAATTGCAGCACTGACTCCAAAACCACACAACAAAATTTTATCATCTCCACGTTTAAAGGATTATTGGTGGTCGCAACTGAGGGGAGGGAATACTTACATCTACTGAGTACAAGCCAGAGATGTTTTCAAATGTCTGATAGTGTGTAAAGTAGTGCAATTTTTTGAGAAATTCTGGCCCAAGATCCTGTAGGTTCCCTTTTTCTTTGACTTACTGACTGTAAAAGTGACAATCCAAGCCATTTTCTTTTTAAACAAGAGGAAATCCAATAATCTTAATGAAAAAAATACAGATTACTTCAGAAATTTTATGTATTTATCTTGTGACAAAGGTAACATCTTAATTCTACAGACTTCACTGGTTCTTGAGCAAAATAGTCACTAATTCAATGGTTAGAAAATGTATATACCACATGTAATTCCCCAGATGATAGCAAAAGGAAGAGGAATGAATCCTGGATTTAGGTACATGCTGAATTTTATATAATAGTTCATAGCATTTTGCCATGATAGGGTGAATGTTAAGGTCTGGGAGAAAAATACAGGCACATAAGCACAACTTTTAAATTTATTTTCTAACTTATATATAAAATATAAAAGACAGTGCCTATTAGTGAGGTACCATGTATTATTTTGATACATTTATATATTGTAGAATGATTAAGTACTGTTAAAATAGCCATTCCCTCAGATATTTGTCAATTCTTTGTGGTGAAAACTTTCAAAATTCTTTCCTCTAGCTTTTTGATATGTACTGTACATTGGCATTATTAGTAGTCAACTTACAGTACAATAGCACAGAACTTCCGGCTCCTTTCTCTGACTTAGTAATCTTTGGTCAATCTTTGCCCGCCTATTTTCCCATGGAATCCCTGGCGTCTGGTAACAGCCAATCCATTCCCAACCCTGAAGAGGTTAACCTGTTCTGGTTCCATGCATGAGTGAGATCATGAAGAACTTGTCTTGCTATGCCTAAAGAGCCCTCCTTTTATTTCTTTGCATAAGTATCTCTCAGTATCTCCTTAGACTAAAATCCAAGATGTCCCTCCCATCTCTGAATAGTGACCGCAAATTCCAAAACACTTCCTCTTTTAGACAAAGAGAAGTTTGGAGATAAATATGGTGAATGGCAATTGCAAGGTGATACGTATAAAGTTGTGATAAAGAAATAATGAAAGTTCAAAAACTTTGTATTACGCTAAAAGACACATTGCCACGAATCCCTCTCAAAACCTTCCCCCTAGTTCAAACACCCTTAACTCATTATTTTTCCCTTTTTCTGAAATAGGTCTGGAAGTTCTCTTTCCTAAGTGTCATTCGTTGCCCTTCTGTAGCTGCCTTGTTGTCCTTGAATGGGTTCAAAATGGTTCCCTTTTATGGTCATTTTGACTTTGAGGAAGAGCCAGAAGTCCTACAATGGTGGATACAGTGAATAAGGCGGGTGAGGAGACACCATCATGTTTCCAGGAGGACTCTGCCTTTTCATCCAATAGGCCTGGGGAGCCACATTCACCGTATTTTTTGCCATAATTCTTAGAGACTCAAGAAAGAGTACTTCCAGAACTGCTTCAAAAGTGGGAAAAATGATGGGCTAAGTGTGTTCAAAGTAAGAGGGGGGAGGATTTTGAAGGTTAACAGCAATGTGTCTTTTACAGTAATAATTTTTAGTTTAAACATCCACCATGTATTTTGATCACCCTTGTATCTATTAGCTTGCACGCCGTGTATTAGAAACACGTTTTGCAAACTACTGTATGTTCATGGGAATATACAGCGTGAAATGTTACTAAGCTGCTGACCAGTTCAGGATTGTACCCATGTCATTCACTCATATACTATGTCGCTCTTATTTTGGGGTGACCTCATGGTGTTAGTATCTGTATGCTTTTTAGTGTCCATTCACATGTGGCTGAAGTTTCAAGGGAATTAGATTATTAGAGGTACATGAAAATATCTAACATTGTAGTAGTTCCCCACATGCCAGGTAAATCCTAATGACTAGCACTGGGCCCTGCCTTAAAACATGAGAACATCTTGCCATAATTGCTTCTGTCTTCTGAGATAACCACTGCTGTTTGGCAACACAGCGGGGACTCCCAGTAGATGCATCCTTGTTCTCCCTGCATCTGCACCGGAGAAATCGAGAAATAATTACCTTTTTATTTGGAGACTTGATTGATGTAGCAGCCTTCCCTGTGGCTATGGAGAGATAAACTGGGCTGTGGAGAATAACGTGGGTTTTATTCAGCCTTGATTACTCTTGTTGCGGGGATAATTTGAGTTCGAGGCACAGAGTAGCACAGCTGATTAAAGAGAAGACCTTGGGCACTTCTGCTCTCAGACGTCTTGATTACAGAAACGGGGGCCTCCTGTTTAGTACTCATGTGTACTCTGACAGCCCAACTTCTCGCATAGTCAGGGAAGCTTCCTCCTTTCTCTAAATACAAAGAGAAAGAAAATAGTGGCAAGGTCAAGGAGCAGAAGCATGACAAGAACAAATACTGTTGCCTGACACATAGTAACAATCATTTATAGCTGAAAGTGGCAATTACCTCAATTTTTATTGATCAAAATGAAATACATTGAAGCATCAATTTTATTGAAAAAATGTGTGTGTCTCTTAGGACCAGTGGTATAGCTACATCACCAACCTAAATTATCAAATGAAAATGAATGTTTTAAATATCTTTAGAATTGATTTGGAATATTTAAAGTTCCTGAGATTGTAAACATTTTAATGCTAATGCTCTTACAAATTTTGCTAGCAACTGGAAAACTACCTAAATTTTAAAAATACTAGTCAGGCATATAGGGAATGCAGAGAAAGAGTAGGAGACTTAGGCAGAGAAACTCCCTATGTGTACTGAATGTTGTGAAGTGTAATGAGCGGATTGTGTCATTCTGACTCACAGCACCTGTGTTCAAATACGAACCATTCTACAGTAACTATAAAGGCTTATATAAATTACTTTAGATCTCTGAATTTCAGTTTTCTGTTTAAAAAGGTAGAATGACCAATATAGGGTTCTCATAAAAGTTTCTAGATGTTTCCATGTGACGTTAAATGTAATATGCAATGCAGATTATTTTAAACCACTGTCAAAGGCATTCATTTATTAATAGCATTATCTAAATGTAAATAATTTTTCAATGAATGTATACAATATGTAAACAACATTCTTTGACCGCCCCATAGGATTTCAGTAATGGTATAAATGAAAGTAGTATTCAGATAAAAGTGAAGAGAATGTCATTTAACAAGTTTTGTGGTAGAATGTGTGGGATTTATTCTATTAAATTCTCAGTCCCCTCATCTGCTAAGAATTGAATGAAGACTAATTTGATATATGTAAACACAATGAATTGGCTATATAAATATTCAAAATATTAATTGTACTGATGATAGCAATTTTTTAAGTGATATAACATTAATATTGCAAGTATTTGAAACCTTATGTCAAGTGATCGTCTTTTAATCTTGACTCTGTTTAAAATTTAGACTATATGCATAGTCTTACCTAAAACAATATCATATATATGAATGTAGGCATATGTACACATAGCTATTTGTTTAATTTGTAATTCTGATTTCAAATGAAATTGTGAAAAAAAAATCAATAGAAAATCATAGCTGTGTGGCCACAGTTCTTACAAAAATATTAGAGGGAAAAATTGGGAGTATTTAGTAAGACCTCACTGGGGAATATTGGAAAAAAGCAAGACTATAGGAAAGGTTAAGTATTTCAATGATGGTTAAGTGCTACAGGGAAGTATTTTCTTTTATTCTAATGATTATTGGGTCACCAAATCTTAGAACAGGGCTTGGCCATAGTAGGTTCTTAATGAGTGGTTCTTTAATGACTGATGAAAGCAAGGTCCAGTACAGTCACACAGAAAGAACAGTTTCACTGTTGTACACACTGAAATTTCCCCAAGCCCAATTATGGAAGTATTGTATTATTTTAAAAGAGAAACTGTGAGGAATTGTAATGCCATCTAGATTTGATCTTTTTTTGCTGCTGTAATTTTAATTATACAACAGGTATATGGAATTTATTATTTATAGATAATGTAATGGTTTGGATTGAAAACGTCTCTCAAAAGGCTTCAGACGTGGTGCTTCTGGGTGATAACTGGATCAGAAGGGTTCTTGCCCATTCTTTCAGTGCTTCCTGGCTCCATGAGGTGAGCAGCTGGGCTCTACCATGCCTTCCGCCATGATGTATCTACCATGCGGCATGCCTAAGAGCCGTAGAGCTGCTTCGCATGGACTAAGCTCTCTGAAACAAAAAATCAAAATAAACCTTTCTTCCTGTAAGTTGTTTTTCTCAAGGAAAAGCTAATGTAGATGTTACCTTTTCAGTTTATAATTTCTTTAAGAATGAAGTTTTGACTACCAAGGGTATTCTTTCATGCTTATTATATATGAATTTTTTTACACTCATATTTTGAGACATGAAACAAATATAATCAAAGCTAGTAAACCTCACTTTCTCATTTAAGCATTTATCTGTTTTGTTTGTCTCCAGTGAAGCCCTTTGTGCCTTGTGTTGCAACCTAACATTCAAACATCTGTCACCTTTATCTGAGTAAAAGCAATGTGAGGTGGCAGAAAAATAATAAGAATGTCCTAAAATTTTGATTCTACACACAACAGTGTGAACATCTCCTTGACTAAACTGAAACACAGATTTATTGTATGTTAATATATTGAGCTCAAAATCTGCTTTTTTATTTTTAATTTTTAATGTGTAATGGATGAATTTCTTGTTATTCTAGATCGAAAACATTACGATACTGGTTATTGAGGATACAGTAGGGTGATGTCTTCTAATATTTTATGTTTTCCCTTTTGTATGAGGCTACTTGTAAATTCATTTATCTGAATTAGAGTGCTGAACTGAGCAAGTGCTTCTACCCAGTGACCTCTATCTCAGCTCTGGAAGAGTGTTTTAATTAGAATAACCTTTCATAGTATTTTTATTATTTTGAAATCTGTAAGCCTAATACCATATTCACTCCACATTAAAAAAAATCTCTTGGTAATGAAATCCACAGAATAATTTAATGCGCCATACACATCTCCTGTCTGTTGCATTGATATGTAAGTCATACAATCACACCCCCTTCGTCATTCTTCCAAAGAGCTACCTGTCTCTTTCTACTCCTGATTTTCAGAGGAGAGATATATTCTTGGGACATCTCTTTATTTGCTCCATTTTTTTTTGTTTATTTAAAAAATTCTCTGTTACAGTTTCAAAATACCATTGATTATTAGTGTCTGTTCTTAAGTGTCATTAATTATAGTAATTAGTCTTTTACAGTTTTCAGAGCGCTTTTATTACATTTCCTAATCCAAGTGGCACTTAAAATTTCTCCAGTTGTTCTATTGAAAATGATTTGAAAGAATTGTCTTCCTTTGCCATCTGTAGTGTTTGTATGAATGTTTTTATTGTGGTAAAGATTATCACATAAAACCCGTGTTTTATCCGGTTTTAAGTTACACTTCAGTGGTAGTTTAAATTCAGAATGTTGTGCATCCATGACATAAAAAGAATCTTATGATGTTTTCCCCTTCGTGAGAGGTTCTTTCCCTTAGCATAATATTTCTCAGGCACATACATAATACAGCATATATACACTTCCTTTTCGGGGATGAATAACATTCTTTTTACTCATCAAATGCATTCTCTTTATCTGTGGATAGATATTAGGGTGGCTTTCGGGCATCTCTCTTTTTTACAATTCAATTTTTTAAGTCCTCTCCAATCAAGCCTTTATTTCCAATATCCCTGAGAAATTGATGTTATCAAAGTCCTTGGTGAACTCTACCCAGGTAAATTGGTTAGGTGAAATGCCAGTCTACACACTGTGTGATCTATCTGTGACATCTCACACAAATGACACATTTTCTTCTGTACCATAGCTTTTTGGTGGTGATATGGGGACACCATAAATAATACTAAGAAAGCCACATAGATGATATTTTGCAGATTGGGTATAAAAACTAAGTGGACTGAGGAGACCCTCACCCTTCGGGACCACGGAATGGAATTTTCCCAGGAGCTCTAGTGAAGTGTTTATATTGTTCTGGTGATCAGGATTAAGTCATATGAACAGATGTGATTTAAATATGGAAAAAGAAGGTACAGCTATTCTCATTCTTGCCAAGGAGTGTATGGCTCTATAAGTAGGTTCAGTAGCTCCTGAATAAGAAGCAGGCTGTCGCCCCTCATGGTGTTCGTGGCCTGAAATCCTTGTACTCAGACAGGCTGAGACAGACAGATCTCAAGTATGAGCCCAGTCTGGGCAATTTAACGATTTACTCAGACCCTGTCTCAAAATTGGGAGGGAAGGAAAAGGGGATTTTGAAAAAAGGAATTAAGACATATTATACACATGAGCCAATTGTCCCTAAGAAATGTAGACATTATGTAGTACAAATATATAATAAAACATTTAAAAATCAAAAAAGGTTGAGGATGTAGCTTAGTGTGAAGGTCTTGAATTCAATCCTCAGTTCCAAGAAGAGAAGAAGAAAAAGAAGAGGACATGGAAGAAAAAAAAGAGGAGGTGGGAGAGAAGGGGGAGGAGGAGGAGGAGGGCAGGGGGAAGATTGGTTAGAATGGTAATATCCAAAGAACATTCTGTGTGGAAAAAGCAAGAGGCAAATGCAGTTGGATAGACAACTAAGTGTATCCATTTTATCTGAAAACATATCCCTAGAGTAATGTTTTAAAACATCAAGTGCTGGTATCAGCATGCAAAAAATGTACTTATGTGCCAATTTCCTGAACCAATACAAAACCTGTAATATTTTCAAAATTTTTTCATGAAACATCAGAATGAATGGAAAATAATTTACTTCTTTTGTGCCAGTCTGAACATTGAACCAATGCAAAAAGTTTATTTTCCAATTTTTTCCGTGTAGGATCAGAATGACTAGGAAAAATTTTGTTCTTCCTTTTTCCACTACAAAACATGAACACCTTCATGTCTGAAATCTTCCTTTGAAATGTGCTTCAAAACAGTGTTGATAGGCATTTGGCTTTGTGATGTTTCCAGATAAAATTTAATAGCTAGTTGCACAAATAAATTCTGCAGGTGGTGAGCAATGGCCCATGAATGAAACAAGCATCCCGATTTTCGAAAGGCCATCAATTAGAAGCGAAGGGCTGTTGAACTGATCTGCTGCTCCCCACTGTTAATTAAAATGGCAATAGCGCTGTGCTGCCGCCAGGACACTACAGCTCTTGGACAGCTGGGACGTGGCATCTCAGCATATTGCAATCACAATGATAGGTTGCTGTGTACCGTCACACAGCAGCGTTGGAGTACTACACAATCCTCACAGCCTGAGGCCCGTTTTCATTTCATAACATCATTTTTACTCTTTGTTTCATCTTGCTGTGTTCATCATTAACAGATACTCTTCCAGTACTGGATTTGCAAATGTGCACAAACACAGTCATGATTTGCACTGACTTCATGCTTGATGTGGCTATTTGTACTCTCCTTTCTTGATGTGAACGCCACACCCCACTTGAGTTTATTTTGTTTTAAATCTTTCTTCTTTCATTCTAAGCAAGTTAATCTTCTAAACACTATCACATCACTGAGTTAGTACTTACTATATTTTCTGGGTCTGGTTGGTATACTAAACCTCTCTTATGTCTAATTAAATCCAGATAATTGTACATTCATGTGTATCTTAAGGAGCAATACTTCAGTACATTTTCCAGTTTTCCAAAAGGTGACCTTTTACGAAGCCCCAGTACAATATCAACCAGGACATGGACATTGGGAAAGTCCATTGATCTAATCCAGATTTTCCTTGCTTTATTTGTATATTAAAATATTTACAGTTTTGTAGGTTTATTGACTAAAACATTAAAAATACTGAACAGTATCACCACTGCAAGCATCCTTTCTGTGGCTCTTTAATAACCATACTCATGTGTTACCAGGTCATCTAAGCATCCCGAATCTTTGCCACTAAACGTAACTTCCATTTCCAAAATTTCATCTTAAATGATACAAGATAGTATATCACATTTGGGGGCTATTTTTTACAATTACCATAATTTTCTGGAGATTGATGTAAGCTGTTGAGTGTATCAGTTTTCTATTCCTCTTCATGTTGAATAGTGACCATAGTCTTCTACTCTTTTGTGTATATGCACGGTCACCTGCCTAAGTATTTATCTGCTGAAATTCGTCTGGCATACTTCCAGGTTTTGGCAGTTGTGAATAAAGTTGCTTTGAATGTTTATTGTACAGGTTTTTATGGACCAAAATTTTTCCCTCTGTGATAAATTCACAGGAATACAACTTCTAGGTTGAATGGTAGTCTCGTGTCTGGTTTCATTAGGAAATCCCAACCTGTGTTCCTCAGTGGCCATCACATTTTACATGCCCACATGAAGCACACATTTAATACTATAATTTACTTTTTGTACAATACAGGACATTTAGACCAAACTACTTTTTGTTTATTCTTTTTGATTTTGGAATAGTCAATTATCAAAGCCCCATCTGTTAAAAAAAAAAAAGGCTCTTCTTCAATTCGGTTGCATTTTTTTTTTTTGAAAAATCATTTACTATGTTTGTACACATCTCTTTGTGGGTATTCTACCCTTGTCTATGTTTATGCTGATACTGTATGATCTTAACTAATGTACATGGTTAATAAGTCTTGAAATCAGGTATGCCAATTCCTCCCATGCTCTTCTTTCTTCTCAAATTTATTTTAGCTAGTTTAGTTCCTTGGGACTTCCATATAAATTTTGCAATAATATTGTTTGCATTTGCACCAAAAGTTCTTGCTCTTTTTGTAGAAATCATATGAAACTTGTATAATTAATACAGGGACAGTTGGTATCATTACTATATTGGGTCTTCCCATCTATGAACACACTCTCCAAGTCTTTTGTTTTCTCTTGTCAACATTTTATAAGTTTTGGCATAAAAGTCTTGTATTGTTCGGTTTGATTTCTACCTATACATTTAAATCTTGAGTATTGTAAGTTGTGTCGCATTTTAATTTTAAGAGTCATGGATTCATTCCAGTATATAGAAAGATTTGGTATGCATTCACCTTGTATCCTGTGATCTTTTAGGGGTCACTTTTTTTTTAGAAGATTCCTTGAGATTTCCTACATAGACAATCATATTACCCACAAGTAGGATGAATTTTTAATTTTTTTCTCATTACCTATTATTTCCTTTCTGTCATTATTGCCCTCATTAGAACTTCTAAGGTTGTACTTTTTATAAAAAGCAGTGAAAGTGGTCATCTTTGACTTCTTCTGATTTTAGGGTTTGTCTTTCATTTCTAACTAAAATGTTCACTGCAGGTTGTTTGTAGAGTCTTTTGAGGAAGTTTTGTGTTGTTAGTATTTCGAGGTTTTTCATAAGTGAATGTTTAGTTTTGCTGAATTACTTCATGTATGAATTAGTATGATCATGTGATACTACTTCTTTTACTTTTTGATATTTTTCATTACAGTGATTAACTTTGAAATACTGGACCAGCCTTTTAGTCACCAAGTAATCTCAACAGCCAGGTGTATTTTTTTTAACATGTTGCTGAGTTTCAGAATATTTTGGTAAAGATTTTCATGTATATATTTATGAGGGATCCCAATCTGTGATTTCCGTTTTTTCTTTTTCTTTTTTTTTTTTTTGGTACACTATGTTGTTTTAGTGGTATCCTGTATATTTCCTAAGAAGAATTGGGGGCTGGTGTTCACTCTTTTTCTGTTTTTCTGGTAGAGTTTGCACACAATCGAAATTAATTGTTCTTTAAGATGTTTGTAGTTTGCTCTCCTGAAAACATATGGACATAGAAATTTATTTTTTAAGAGCTTTTAACTGAAAATTCAATAGTTTTGATTAATGCAGGACTATTTACATTGTCAACTTTATCTTGGTGAATTTTTTGTAGCTTGGAGTTTCAAAGAATTAGTCCATTTCTTTTAAATTGTTGAACTTATGTGCATAAATTTGCTTGTATGGTTGTATATTTATCCTTTTCTTAGCTAAAGGATCTAGAGCGACGGTTCTTATTTCACTCCTGGCCCAAGTGATATATGTCATCATTTTGTAATTTCACTTTAGTCTTGTTAGAAGTCTATCAATTTTATTGATTTTAAAAAACAGATTTTAGTTTCATTGATATTCCCTATTGATTTGCTGATTGCAATTTTACTGGCGTGTGCTGTTGTTTTTTGTTTTGGTATTTTTTCAGTCTGCTTACTTTGCTCATTTGTTTCTACTTTCCCTGAGTAGAAACTTAGGTTACTGACTTGTGACCTTCTATTATTTCATATTAAGCCCGTGTTGCAATCAGTTTCCCTCAGAGTAAAATACCACTTCACCTGCCTCCCAACATGTCTTTTTGACATCATTTGCTTCCGTGTATTTCTTTTAAAATATGTGAAGCTTTCTTCTTTGATCCACACGTTATTTAGAAGTGTGTTATTTCATACATATTCAAAGATTCCTCTCCTTGTCTTGCCACTGGTTTCTTGTTTGTAATTATATTTGGGTAACACACTTCGTATCCTTTAAATGCTTTGACATTGGATAACACTTGCTTTGTGTCCCTGGTCTGTTTTGGTGACCGCATTCTTGAGCGATCTGAAGAAAGGTTGTGTTTGCTGCTGTCATTGGACTAAGTGTTCAACGTATGTCAACCAGATCTTCTTAGATGAATGTTACTTTCAGATGTCCCACATCTTTGGTGACTTTCTAATAACAATAGCATTAGAGTTTCCAGTTATTAATGTGAATTTATTCTTTAACCTCTATCAGTCTCTGTGCACGTATTCAGCAGATCTGCTCTTGTGGTCTGCGCCCACGCAGAATTAAGTCAACTCGGTTGTCTGCTCGACTTACCAACACAGTGGAGGGAGAACCTGCTCCTAGCTTAGGTGCAAGTTTGCAGTACAAATTTAATTCTCAGACAGCTTACTGTGCTATTTTAGCTTGCGGGTCCATCAGATGATGCTGAGCACCCACTCGTCTTTCTGGTACCAACCTAGGGAGTGTAAGGTGTTTCTGTAGCACTAGTGAGGACTGTGTGCTTCACAGCTGGCTGTCGTGGTAGCTCCGGGCAGAAAAGATTAACTTGGGAGGATCAGGAGGCCTCCGTGACCTCAGCTTGCCTGCTGTGGCTGGTCTTCCACGCAGGTTCTGCTCTTCGGCTTAGATATCTTTCAGTAGGAGAGGGGAGCCTCGGGCCTGGTGGGTCAGGCGAGTGCCTGCCCTCATTCAAGTTGTCTGGTAGCAGAGGAATGACTGTTGGATCTAGAAGAGAATGAACCATCCTGGATCACCTCTTGTTACAGTGTCATGGAGAAATGCCACTGTGGATGCACCTTCTTCTGCTAATTAAGAGAATACAGACATTTTGATGATGTGCCATTGCTCACATCCTGGGCTCTTACTCTGGCTCTCTGTCTTTGCCACCTGCATACTTTTCTTGTGCTCCTTCAGTGTGCAAGGTTGTGATCAGTGACAGGGCGAGGGAAAATGGGTCTATTCCTTTTCATCCAAACCACAGCACCTGAAGTGTTTTTATCCCTCTTTCTGTCACATCTATGATCGATTTTCGGTTATCACTGATTTATCTGTATTATCTGGATTCCCATGAGATCCCTGAAGACAATATACATTTCCTCATTTCATAGTGCATTTGGACAGCTATATTGCAAACAGATTGTCCACAGTTTACAGAAATTATGTTACACATAAATTAAAGAATAGTTCAATCCCAAACTGTTTATTTCCTTAAATAAGAAACCAGACTTTACTTATTACTATATTTGTTATACATTCAACTTTTTTGCCATTATCTTGGTAAATATGAGATATTTGGAATGGTCATTGTCATTTGACTTGTATCTTCCTTTTGGGTAGGATCGGCCTAAACTAGGAAGATGTCAAAACTCCTTTCTTGTTTCATACCTTCTTTCTACAGAATGGCTTTAGAGGTTTCTGTGCATAGATAGATATGTGTGATGAGTGAATATGTTGTAGTCACATTCCATTTTTTTTCTTTTTTTACCTTTTGTAATCTTTCTGCTCTTTAGCGATATGCGAGAGAAATTTGGGACACTTAATAAAATGATTTTTCTATTTCTATCTAACCTTGTTTGTATTCGTAATATGTTGCCACCAATCTATCTTTATAATCTCTCTTTCACACTATTGAGTACCCTTTTTCCCACCAAAAGTTTATCTTCTGAATTATTCCAAATTAAAGAGGATCAGAGGCGGATAGCCAACAGGAAAAATGAAAAGAATAGAGTTATGTGATCTACATCAGAATTTAAAGCAAATATTTCTAAATGAGAAAGTATAACTCAGTGAATCCTCTGTTTACCCTAACAAAGTTTTGTGAACTTTTATGATAAAACATTTACAACCCAATTAAGAGTAAAGTAAATTAAGAGTAAAGACGTGAAATATAATCTGCCTCTATCAAGAAGCTGTTTTTTCAAAACTATGTTCCAATGAAGTGGTATTTTTTTGCATAAGAATCTTAGAATTCTCTTCTTTCTCTTCTTGTGGCTTTTAATATGTTCTAAATTCCCACAATGCATTATTAGGCTTTATATCTGTGGACACTCTCTCTGTGTTGTAAGTTGAGCACAAGTAGAAAACATAACTCTAAATATAAAAATGCTCATGAAATTTGACAAGAGGGATTTGCACCTGCTGCAGAGAAATAGCTACCCCTCACCCAAGTCTACCTCAATGAGGGCCCCACATCAAGGATCTTTTCCACAGTGCGGCCCTACTTTGCTCTCTTCTCAAAAGGTTTCAGAATAAGATGCAAGTGGTTGATAGAATGAAAGTACCAGACTTCAAATGATCCCTCTGAGGTCCTTCAAACTACAAACTTGGAACATTTTTATGGCATTTCCAAATAACTTGTGATCTTGATACTACTGTACTCTTTCAAGTGGTACCTTGAGCCAGTAAAATAAAATAAAGCATAGGCTGCATATCTAAGAGATAAATATTTGCTTTGGTTTTTATTTTCCTTTGATTTTTGAAAATTAGTTATGGTGCTCTTTAACATCTATTGTAGAGGTGGTATATATATGTGTGTGTATATATGTGTGCGTGTGGCTATATATATATATATATAGTATATGTGTTTACTGATTTAAATCTAAATCATGTCCCTAAAATTCTTTCGTTCAGGTCCCATTATTTGATAACATACCAATATGTACAATTTTAACTCTTCTTACTTGTTTCCACATAGAATCACCACTTGGAACTTACTGACTTTTTAAAAACAAGAAAAGACACGATTACATACTGATTTTCCCATGAGACAGAAGGGAACCTAGATGTTGGGTATGCTGTAATTAATTCAAGTGCGCCAAAGAGGTTCAATGCTTTATAGTGTGGAATGTTATTTCCATGTAAAGAGACGCTGGTTAAAAGGAAGTAGAAAAAGAATTGGAAAGGAAGGAGAAGAAAAAGAAAATGTTTTGAAAGTATACCAGTCAGGAAAGAACAAAGCGTACTCCAGGCCCTTCTGCAGTGTAATTGGTGATCTGTCATATCCCTGGAGTCCTGAGGTAGATGGATGGAAGTACAGGCCGTGCTTCTGTTCTGTACAAATGCACCCATGTCTGCAGCAGAGTGATTACCCTGTTCCAAGGGGGTTTCTGTTACTGACTTGCACCCTATCAGAGGAAGCAGACAATTCTGATGAACACTTATGCAATATAAGTGCATATGGTCAAACAGACCAAAGATACCTGATGGATTCATAATCTGAGGCTTGCCAGTGTGAGGGTCGTTTTTGGTTCCAAATTAAACTCAACCTTTTCATAGGTGTTTAGAACTTTCAGGACATTTGCAAGAACTATCTTCTAATGCATAAATTGTCTCATTATGTTAGTCATTCTAAAAACACTAGTGACAACCTTAAAAATCCCTGTGAATGAAAGCACCATATCGTGGTACAGGAGAAAGAATTTTGGGCCCTGGAGTTGAACTTTGGCTTGTGGTGCAATTATCCCTCCATACACATGGGTTCTGTATTCCATAACTTCAGATCAAAAATACTGGGAAAAAAATCCAAGAAACATTGTGTTGTTGCTGACATGTACTGCATGGTTAGACATACCCACATGGTCTCATCTGTGTTGAACATACACAGACGTTTTCATTGTTTACACACAAACAGTATAGTATGACAACTATTTACATAGCACTTACATGGTCGTTATGTATTACAAATCAAAGAGAAGTACTAAAATATATGAGAAAGCGTTTGTATAGGTGATATGCAGATGCTACACTTTTGAAACAGAGTCGCGCTGAGTCACTACATTGCTCGGGCGGGGCTTAAACTTAAGCGTCAGTGTCTTCATTTGGAAAAATTAATCCAAGAAGCTTTAAAGGGTTTCAAACCAGTCGAGCCTCTGCAGTTGACTAAGACAGTGTCTGGTAGAAAGTCTCCACTCACTTCCTGCCTGCTTCTCCCTCTTCCGGTTCGCTTATGGTACTCTTAGGCCGCTTTATTTATTCCTACACGGGCCAATCAGAATATAAGCGGGTTTGTCTCAGTGATTGGAGGTGAAAGAAAAATTAGAATCAACAGGAGTCTTCACCATTCATCATGTTTGGCAGAATCCATTGTAATGGCTTGTCTTATCTAATAATCATTTCACTCAATAAATTGTCCGACACAGTCGTGCAAAGGTAAACGATTGTCAGTTGGCTGAAGACGGTCAGATCCATCCAGTGATGACAAGCTGTGGCAGGATTTCTCATTATATCAGTGGAATAACATTTCCAGTAAAATTATGCACTCATAAAATCAAGTTGACCTGAAAGCCGGAGAGCATTTTATTTTACTGTTTGGCAAAAGACAGCGTATATCTAAATGAGAGAACAGAGCAAGGACATGTAGTCAAATTGATGTGGCTCCTGCATGGCAGGAAAATTGTAACTGCATATGACAGACCAGAGGAACCCAGTCAGGGGGCAATAAAGTCACCCATTCAAGAGACATAAAAAGGTATGTCAATATGAAATTTCTTTTAAATAAGTGGCAAGTATTTCAGTCTATCTGCTTCTACATGTCCTCAACGGTAAAATACCAAGGTGTAAATTGGATATCCTATTTTGTACATACATTTATTTTTAAGTATTGTGTTTTCAATTTTATTGCAATTTATTTAAGGATGTGCTTTTTATGTCTTGCAGTAAAGAAGCTGAATACACTAATTTTCGGGAAGTCTCTTTTAAAGGTTTATACTGGGAGAAGGCTCTAATCTAAATACATTTACTAAATCACATTTGTAAAACAAAACAGCTCAGAATAAATTAGGATGACTTTCATATATTGTGTGAGTTGTGCTAGTAAAATCAGCACATCTCGTGTCAAAATGTCAGCATATTTTTAAATTGTTACTGAATTAGACCATAAATGAATTATATTCTGAGGCATGATAAACTACAAAATACACCAGTGTGACAATCCGAATTCCCTAATTATATGCCTAAATCACTAAAATTTAAATTTAATATTTCTGAAAACCAAATGCTTCCTTTAAAAAAATGACAGTACATTTATATTTCCTTATTAGCAGCACAAGAAAGAATGATCTATATTTAATTTGCTGCTGTCATAGATTTGATGCAATTTGTCATGAATTAGATTACAGCTCAAACAAACTATATATTTAATATTCCCTAAATTAGGCTGCAACACAATAAAAGCACTACAGGCATTATAGATTATGAATTATGGTCCTCAGTTGACTTATCAAGCATCCTTACTGAGCACAGCCAATGCTGTAGTTGAATTTGTCTCCATGTCCCTTAAAAGAAAGATGTGGCTACCTGCTGCAGACTTGTGTGCTGTTACTGAATGTTAAGCTTCCTGGACCAGGATTCCCTGCGGGTGGCCCATGAGTGAGAAATTCATTTGTCTTGACGGTTTGCTTTTATTCATATTAAATGTCAAGAAATACTGCTATTTCATGGAATTAAAAACTCACAATATAAATCCAGGATTGTTTAATAGAGTTGAAGGTTTTTTCTTTTCTCATTGTTATATTTGGTCTATAAATGAATGTCTGGTGGAAAAATATAGGCACGTGCTTTAGATTTTATTCATTTGTTCCCTATGCAAGAAGCTGGTGTGTGTGTGTGTGTGTGTACGTGATGAATATAATTAAATTTTACATTTTGTGTTTTATTTGGGGATGATTTTACACTTTCAGCAGAGTAATGAAATAGTTCAGATTTCCTTGATGCCCTTTCCCAGATTCCTCATAGCAAAATTATCAAAATTCAAAAATTAACTTTGGTACAAAACCACCAATGAAACAAGAGATTAGTCAGATTTCACCACTTTTCCTATTAACACTGTATTTCTGATCCATGATACCACGTGGGAATTAGTCATATCTCTGTCTTATGTATTTCTACAATTTCTCCTTGGCTTTCATGACACAAAGAGGTTTGGAGATAAATGCATAAACTTATACATAAGAATATACACATAAGTAAAACTAAATGCATATAAATACATAAGCATATATTTATTTATAATTATATGTAGTATGTGAAATACTACAAAATGAAAGAAGAGTATGTAGAAACTTTTCTACGTTCTTAAAATTTGTACAAAAATTGTCTGTTGCATTATTTTATTAATAACATTTTTCGGTGGCCCTTAAAATATTTTTCTCCTTGCATATTTTCAATTTATACCTAAGATTTCAAGTGCTTGACACTCATACCCCTGCCCAATAGCAGATTTACGTGTTTGTGTTTTGTGTTTGTATTTATTGTCAGTATTTAAAATCAAAGCATTTCACATTGGAGTTCACTTTTCTTGAAAAAGTGGGATGTCTGCGTTGCTGGACCCACAATTTTATAAAGGAATGATAGTCCTTTTTCCTGGTGTTTGGAACATAGGTTTGTAGTTCTTCATACTGCATAATTTTGTGGTAACTGCTGGACCTATGGGCATATGGCTAAATAGTATGGACTGTTTGCAAATTTTGTTACAACTTTATCACAGAAATAACAGATATCTATTTCCTACCGAGAAAACTCAAAAACATCAGCTTTGTATTACAGCTCCTTACATCTTTACTGTTTTTCTTATCCTTTTGGTTAGACTTCATACTATCCTCATGTGTACTCAAAACGGCTACAAGTTTTGCTCCAGAAGCTTTTGGGTTTTCTCTGGTGGTGGTGGGTGGCAGCTACCACTGCCCACGGTATCAGTGGTATAGTCCACAGCAACTAGCCTTTCTCAGAGTTCACCCTACTAAATGCTTTTTCAACCTTCAAAGCCTGAACTTCAGGGAGGATCGTTGGCATTCTACACTACACAGTTAAAGTGAGTTTCTGTAACTTGCTATGCCCTGAGCTCCATGGAGGTTTTGATGATGCTTTGAGCTGCGGCACTGCGTGGTGTCACAGGCATCCCGTCTCGAATTCCCGTATGTACGGCTATTCTGGAGAAAACAAAATTTCACTGTTGAGGCTGTATATTAACATCCTAACACCCACAGAGGACTAAATAAGCAAATTCCATGATGCTGTCATGCCCAGCTTCATTTTATCTTGCTTAATTTTTAATGACAGATAACACAGTAGATCAGAAAGTCCATGATTTGGGAACCAGAAAGGTTTGATTCTGAATTCTAGTGCCACCACATAGATCATGTGACCTAACTATTCAAATGTCATACTTTGGTCTATGAAAGTATAAAATAAAAATAACTACACTAAACAATTTATCTGATAACATAATGCTTGTGATGTACTTCAGAAAAATGTTTGACAAATAAAAATATGTATGATAAATAGCTATAACTGTTATTAATTGACTTGTTCCTTATCAAGATAAGCTAACCTGAGTCTAGAATATTACGAATTTCCAACTTTTTTTTTGGTTTTTTGACACAGGGCCTGGCCATATAGTCCAGGCTGGCCTTGAATGCACTATGTAGCTCAGACTGGCCTTGAACTCCTGGTGATCTTCCTGCCTCAGCTTTCTTAGTACTGAAATTGCAGGCATATGCCACAAGCCCGGCTCCAACATTTTTATTTTGGTAACAACATGAAAACTTTATAGGCCCAATTTAATTTTAGATATAGCACCTTTATTAAATTATCACACACTTAAAATTGCTTATCCATCATTTTCTCACATCGTAATTTAGAATTCTCAATTTTTAATGTATCTCTAAACAAATGCATGAAAGACTTGTGATGTGTTGCTAATAAACATGAAATGATGTAGACAATGATTTCTCAGGGCTATTTTAATTTTTTTAAGAAGCCTAGCAACTTTTCAACTTTCATTAAGCACCTGTTCCTATTCTAGGCACTAGGGACCCATGAGAAGTGGAACTGCTCTGGGAAATGCAGGATCTAATCAGAGGGAGAGCTGGGCACATGATGATAACAAGGCTTTTATTTTAAGACATTTATTTGTGTTTCTCAAATGGTATGAATGATGAAACAGGCTGTGTTTGATGGACTGAGTCACTGAACTGGCCTATACAAATAAGACTTGGCAAGTTAGATTTGGAAAGTGTAAAGCAGGCAAATGAGCTTTCAATGCAATTGAAAAACGTGTTCAAAATCACAGATCTGAGAAAATGAAAGCCAGTGAGATCTTGCAGGTGGTGAGAGGTATTGGAGACAAACTCGAAACACATTACACGGACACGGAGGGCTTAAATCTTTGCACATGGCACTAAGACCAGTGTTGCTGACAGAAACGAAGAGTTGAGGACATTAACTGTGATAGCAATGTAGACGATTGGCTGAAAAAAGTAAAATGAGATATTGGGTTTTTGGTTTCAGTTTGGACATTTACTTAAAGAGCTTGGAACCCATTGCTCTCCTCTTTGCAAAAATAAAAAGTAGAACAAATTCAAAATCAGTAACTTTTCTTGTGCCGGTTGAGTAATTGACACTGTAAGACAAACCAGTACATCAGAGTCTGTAGGCAAACACAGCCTCTCAGAGTTAATATTGGACAACAAGGAACAGAGGACTCAGAAGCCATAAGAGGCCAGGGACGTTTGCACAACAGCTTCTATGAGCTGCTAGAGTCTGAGTGCCGACGGCTTGGGAAAGAAGAGTTATTGGCCATAGTCAATAACTCACATATTCATGGGTTTTACTTGTAAGAACTCCACCAGATTCTCCAAGCAAGGTTCCAAAACAGAAATCCCACTGTGTGCCAGGCAGGGGACAGGGAGTCATGGCCATCTTAAATGTGCCCAGAATTTTCCTGTTAATGGGCTCAGACTCCAGTGGAAGGAACTTCACCAGAGCCTTATCTAAGGTGGAAGACAGAAATTACCCAACTGCAGCTTCATCTAGCCTCCCTCAGTGTCCTACAAGGAAGGAAAACAACAGAGGTTGCTGAAGTCATCATGGGCATTGGCGTTAAAGTTTGTAATTTCATTTTAATAGTATGGGTACCTTCTCCTCCCTCGTCACACCTTAGCATCACACCCACAGAGCTCCAGTATAATAGCAGAATTTACAAGTCAGTGCTTGAAGAGTTCTTAGAAAACACCACGGAAGAGAGCGGGAAACGGGCAACGAGACCTTAAGAGAAACCAGAGCCACTGTTACCTACAGATAGGAGAGACCTAAGATTTTCCTCACCTATAGCTATGCTAACGTGAGGCCTCACACAAGATCGTATGTGCCACGGTTCTTATTCTTGACTCATTGTACGTGATCTTAAACGAAAAATTAAAAACATCCTTAAAGTCAAAGAAAAGAAGAAAGCATTTGTAAAGAGACAAAGGAAGCCTCAGAATCAGACGTGACAGAGGTCCTTGGAATGATCAGACCAAGAATTTAAAATAGCAATTATAAATATGGTAAAAACTGTAATGAAAAAGGTGACAAATGTGAGGCAAAGGAGGTGAAATGAACTAAGTGGGTATGCAGGATACTAAAAAGACAGAACCAGAAATCAGTATCTTTGATGGTTCCTACTGGACTGCAAATGGCCGGGGAGGGAATCAGAGAGCTTGGGATCGTTCCACTTTGAAATGCAAGGAGTAAAGTTTTGTGTGTTTGGTAGGACGGATATCAGAACCCATACCCAAGAATACCAGCAGGGGAGAGAGAGAAAGAGCAGGAAACATAGTGGGCCTAACAATGGCTGAGAATTTTCTGAAATTGGTAGGAGATAGCAAACCCTAGATTTGGCAGGCTCAGGGGCGACCAGGTATAAATACCAAGATAATCTACACTGAAGCATTTCATACTCAAACTATAGGGAATCAAAAATAAAGTTTTATAGGAAGCTGGGGGGAAGAAAGGCTTATCTTCAGAGAAATAAAGATAAGAAAGACTTCAGACTTCTCATCAGAAACAGTAGAAGCTAGATAATAAATGGAGATAGTAAAATTGTGACAGAAAGAACAAACCACCGACCTAGCATCTGTGTCCGTGAGATGATTCTTTAAAATTGAAAGGGAAATAAGAACAGACAAACAGATCTTGGAACTGTGCTGCTATTAGAGGGATCTTTAAAGAAAAAGTTCCTCAGAGAGAAGGAAACAGGATACAGGTGAGACATGCTGATCTATAAAACCAAAAAAAAAAAAAGATTCAGAGAAGCAAAAAAAATGGAGGTAAAATTAGTCTTGTTTTCTTGTTCTTAACAGAGCTAATATCTGTTCTAAGTAAAAATAAAAATATAATTACTGGGTGGTATTCTAGAAATGAAACAAATGAGAGAAATCTAACAGGGGTCAGGACAGGAAAAAATGGGAATATTTTTGTTCTAAGGAGGGTCCTATATACATGAAATGCTATAGTTAAAATAATAGGTACTGTAAGAAAACATAAAAGATTAATAATGATACACTGAGAGGAGATAAAATAATCATATGAAGTTGTTGATTAAATTACAAATGCCAAAAAATGGAAGACAAAGAAGAAATTCAACAAATAGAAAACAGGTTAAAACATTGATCCAACCATATCAGTAATCTCTTTAAATGTAAATTGAAAACACATACCAAGAAAATATAAGACTTTAGTGAATGAAGAACACAAAAGGAAACAGGAACAAAGTATAAGAATAATTATTTAAAGGAAACCGCCTGTATTTATTTAAACAAAACAAAAATCAACTCTATTTATTTAAAAGTTAATAACAAAGGGATAAAAAACTGCCATACTATCGCCATAGAAAGCTCAAGTAATTACATTAATTTCAAACAAAGCTGATTTTAAAACAAAGGAAATTATCACGGTTAAATGGCCATGGATTAATGATAAAGGGGTCAAGTCTAGAAGACACCACAATCTTTAATGTCCATGCACCTAGCCACAGAGCATCCGAATATGTAAATTAATAGAACTGCAAGGAAATATAAATGACTCCAGCCTGTAATGGGTTTAGATGTAACACCAACAGCAAAATCCATTATTCCCGTTCTGTGGCATTGAAAAGGAGTAGTCCCAATGGTTGCCGTGGATTCCAAGGTGTGAGATGGAAGGTTGGCGAAACACAGCAGAATGTCAGGGTTGCAAAGTATTCTGTACGACGATGTCATAGTTGATATGCGGCCTTATGCATTTTCCTTATCTCACAGATTGTTTTTCAGAAGTAAAGTTTTTTTTACTTTTATTTTTATCAGTCCATGTTTGTAGTACATATGGATTGCATTCATTGGGGGGAGTTGGTACATGTGCATAATGCATCTTAATTATGTTTTCATCCCTTTACCTTTTGTTGCTCCCCGTTTCCTACAATTCATAGGTTTTATAAGACAGAGCGTAGGTCAAAATATATGCAAATGTAAAAGAAAATGCACTTCAACTTGGGAAAGTCCCATGAAGTAATACAGAACAGGATAGTGAATATAGATTATAATAAAAATGTATGAATGAAACTCAGTGAAGAATATGGGGGGGGCAAGGTGATAACTTCATAATTTTTGCAGTGAGAGGTTTGTAAAAATAAAGGCAAAAGAATTGTATGTAACATTGCATTCTAGTCATTAAAGATGTGTGTCATAGAGTTGCTGATCAATGATTCCTGGAATCCTAGGTATGGATACTGATTTGAATGGTTTACTATGTAGATGGTAGGTGGAAAGGGTCAGATTTCTCACTAATGAATGTGGACTTAGAAATTAGTGGAAGCAGGTAGAATAATCCATGTAATAATGAATTGCATTGGAGACACGTATATAAACTGTTGTTTGGCTTGTACAGCTCTGGATGAATTTCTGTAGAAACAGATACACAGATTGTGTGCCCCTTAGTTCCCATGTACTCACGGCATGAGTGAGCTACCATCCCAGAACATACTGGGACAGGAAAGTACATTAAGTAAAATCATACAAAAGTATTGATAAGCTAACGACTTTACTGAATAATATATATCAGTACTGGTTCATGAATTGTGATAAATCCACCATCCTAATGTATGCTGTTAATAAAAGAACTGAGGGAATATGTAAGAACTTTGAATAGTATCTGCATGATGTTTTTGTAAGTCTAAAACCATTGTAAAAACAAAGTACAATAAAATATAAATAAATACATGTCAGAAGTCTTTTAGTTTGGTATATTTCAGGTATTAAAAATGCACTATATTAATGCCTTGATGTCCTAGATATTTCATATAAGGATCTGGGAGAATCATGTAATTACTTGATTTTGAGAGTCTTCGTTTCATTTGGAATGTCTGGAAAATTTTCAGCTGTACAACAGCATTGGCGATGTGGAATAAATATGCAAAGCAAATATTTTAGACAATTGCTTGCATTGGTCTTGATGGTTTTATTTTTTTTTAAATTTCATTTTAATGGTACACTTTAGAGGTACATAGTGATAACATTCATCATAGGGGATTTGTACCTGTACGTGATATATCTTGTTGCTTTTTTTTCCCCCATTCCCTTGATGTTTTTCGAGAAGAAAATTTATGATTTTTGATGGAGATTTTCATGTAAATTATTTAAGAACATCAAAGAAGAAACTAAAATCCTTGCAATTTTGCAGTAACCTGATAGGTATTTCCTGTTGTGGTTTTAAGAAAAATAACTGCTTCTATTACAATGCTGCAGGAAGCGTTGGGCAAAACGGCAGTTCTTCTGGGGCAACCTACACTCCTAGGTTTTGACAACTTGATTGGCATTCTTACCATTTTTATTGAAAGATCTTAGTAACAAATTGTGTGCCGTCAAACTCTCCCTTGGATGAGTGTGTGTAAATAGGAAGATTTGAAGATGCGTGAGTTCCAGCACCCTCCCAAAGGTAACACTGAATCTTAGGAGGGGCAGAGCCACATACACAAACTTTGTGTGTGATATAAAGAGTTCTACACTGGCAGTGGAAGAAAGTAGATTACGTGCACAGACTAGGATGTGTCTAATTCTTACGTTGTGTTTACTGCATAATTCTATGTTGTATGTGTTCACGCGGGTACTTGAGACAACATGGTACTAAAGAGTTCACTGACATGGACACCTTTGAAATGAGTTTCAGCATTTTAAGTAAACTTTCTTCAAAGTAATTGTAGAGGACGCATTAATGAACACTGAAAGAACAAGCATCTAAAACATTACATGCCATAATCGTGAGCTAAGATTAGAAACATTAAGAAGAATGAAAATGAGAAAGGGGAATTAGAGGAGGAAGGAGGGAGCTGGGAGGGAAGCGGATTCGGAAAAACAAACTCCATTGTATTCAGGTACCCACTCAGCAAGATGATTGTAAACTGCCTGTACGGCAGACATGCGCTCAGAAAATAAACTCACAAAAAATAATGAGAAAGAAAAGAGTAAATGTCGACAGAGTGCTCAAAGAACTCATAGAAGTAATGAGCAGAGTGAGTGAGAGAGAAATGAGGTGAAGTTAAAGCTCACAACCTCTGCAAAAGCAGAGCCTGGAAATCTTTCATTACCATGCTGGGGAAGTGTCCGGCCACCCATTATGAATCCTCTGTCTAGACCATTGCTGGTTAAAGTTAATTTTTCAACCAGCTAATCTAAGTGTTCGAAATTGTAAATGAGCATGATTTTTGTCTTTGTGGTACATTTTAATTCGACTTTGCTCTTATGGGAATAGCTAGCTGGCAAGTTTCCTTAAAATTTAAATTTACATATCTTCCTCCACCCATTATTCTCTGAATTTCTGATGGGCGATAACTATCCTGTTTGTTTTTGTTTTCCTAGTGTGTTTCCACTGTTTGGTCATGTAGCTGTGCAGTCATATCAGCGGTAGTTTTTGTTGAAGTGTTTCAGAGGACACAGCAATGTCTTGTTGATACACAGCAAATGATTACTGGGTACACACACGGGGTAGGCGTGCCATTTTAATTACTTTCATTATTGGAGAAAAACATAGCAGAAGAGACAGCAGCCGCTTAAGACTGACTCGTGTGTATCCTGGAACATGGAAGACACAGGAGAATTGAAATGTGCTTTAGTCCTCTGGCCCCAAGTGTGTGAAAAGTAGTGATTTCATCTATGAGGGTACGACACAAGTACGATGAAAGAACATTGATCTGTATGGAGTATTATTAGACACCCATTCCCAGAATAGACCACACTCCTAGTTTATGTTTGATAAATGAAAAACGAGTGTTCAAACAAATATCTCACTGTCTTAGTCCAGTTTACATTTTCAAGAAAACCTACTCATAATAAATTTGGTTTTCCTGTTACTTCATATAGAAGTTGTCTACTATTTTGAGTGCTACTAGTACTTCTACCCCATAGCTTTCTCTTTTCACAAACGGCACTTCCTACACACTTTTAATTTGTTCATAAACATTTTAAATTACTTCTCTGTATTAGTGAATCATCTCTGTATTCTATAATTTCATATTTGTATCTGAAATAGTTGGATATCTACTTCTTTGCTGAAATTTTTAAAATTTCAAGATTTTAAGAATATAAGGAAAAAAACGGGAACAAAACTTTTGTAAATGAGGAGGGAGGAGGGGGTGAATGGAGGGGAGGGTTTGGGGGGAAAAAAGCAGCAAGGGACTCCATGTACAGGTACAAATTCCTTATGATGAATGTTGTCACTATATTTATCTAAAAGGTACCATTGTTATGGTTTGTGTCTAGGTGTCCCCCCCAAAGCCTCATGTGGTCATAGGTGGGGCTGGACCAAAAGTGTGTGATTACTAAATTAGTCCATTGATTGGTTTGGCTTGGTTTTGCTGGGATCAAGGATAAAATGCTAAAATTAAGAGTATTAGGATTAAGGATGGGAGTGCTACCCACCTTATTGTCAAGTAGCCTGGATAAAATATAAGGGACAGAAAGAGGCCTGCCTATCCCTTGCTTGCATCTCTTGCTTACCTGGCTCCCTTCTGCCTGTCTGCCAGGCCACCCTGCCTTGGATCCAGCCGATCGTGGACTGAAACCTCTACAAACTGTGAGCTAGATAAACTTTTCTTCCCCTACCCTTGGGTGTCTGGTATTTTGTCTCAGCAATGAGAGAAAAGTAAATAAGACAACCATTAAAATAAAAATTTTTAAAAAAGATTTTAAAACACAATATTGTAGGACATTGGATTTCATAAGTATGTTGACGTCTGTCAAATCTCTGTCTAAATCATTCAGTTGCACGGCTCCTGTAAAGCAGGTTAACACATCTCAGAAAAAGCGACTGTGTGAGAGAGAGATCACAGTCATTCTTTTTAAAAAAACCATCCAACTGAAAATTGCCATAGCAAGGTCAAAACTCATCTTGCAAACAGTGAATATTAAGGGGGAGGCATGAGAATCCTGAAGCCAAAGGCGTATGGTACCTCTAAGGCAGGGCGGGACTTTTCTGTTCACTCTGAATTGAGACAAGAGGCCATGTTTACATATTCAGTGTGTTCCACACATCATCCTAGGTGCTGCGAATACAAATACGTCCCATTCCTCCGGAACGTCACAGACTTGTTGATGTGAAGGAAACAAAAATATAAAATGACACTCTGAATGCGGCGGACACTCATCTTTCCAAGCCCTTTACAAGTGTCATCTTGTTTGTTAAGCATTTGTCTCCATTACTCATTTCAAACATGCACACATTGCACACATTTACAGTCCAGTTTATAAAAAATACAAAATAAATGTATATATTTTCTTTCCTCTGTCCCTACCTGCTATAAAGATAGTATTTATAAAGGACTTCAGGGGAAACTAGAATTGTAGTACCTTTCTTGCTTTTTCTTTTTGATCTTAACTTTTCCAGTAGGTAAAATGAGATGACTTACCATTTCAGCCAACTTTCTGTATTTTAGATATTTTTCCATAAGGAAAAACAAAGAGGAATTTTTAGAAGTTGGCAAACTCCTTCTTCTGTGTTCCCAGGACTGCTCCCGCTTTGCCAGGCTATGAATCTACATTTTAGAGCCACAGAGTCCTCCGTAAACATACTCTATCCTTTGGCCTGATCATCTCTTACCATTTGCCATCAGGGATGCGGTCCTATGAAAATTATATCTCTAAATGAGCCAGAACCAACGCAAGCCATCAAATATAATACCAGTAATGAGCCTCTGCGTTTTACATTTGAACACTTCCCCAAATGGTTGCAATTTATTACTGTCAGATTAAAGGGCTCCCTTCCTTTTTCCTATTGAGTGAAGAAACGGTTTATGAATGATGCTGACTTGTCCAGGCTTCCAGGAAGTGATTCTGGTGTGAAGGATTCAAGTAATGCCGGAGGATATTGGTGTGTTTGTCATTCATTCACAAAATGTCACTTTATACAACTTTGGGCTAATGAGATACCAATTATGTCATCAGGAACTCAATAGAAATCAATGACTTGATGACCATCTTCTCTAAGTGCTGCCCCATGAGCTGATAAACGGTCTCCGTGGTACAGGGAGCCGGCTGCTTCTTTGTAAATTTGGTAAATGAAGATGAGAACAGAAAGAAGGAAAATACTTGCCACTCATAATTTCTGCGAAGACAGAAAACATTTGGGTTCGGTGTGTGATGTGGATCTGTATTTCTTCATATCCATAAAAAATGCAATCTGGGGGCTGGGGATTTAGCTCAGTGATTAGAGTGCTTGCCTTGCAAGCACAAGGCCCTGAGTTCGATCCCCGGCACCACCAAAAAAAAAAAAAAATGCAATCTATAAAGATCAATTAAAAATTTTAAACCAAGAAAGAGTGCTACCAGCTTTCTGTTCATACGGGTCTGAAAGCTCGTATGGCAGGCTGTGTACTGACTTCCAGTTGGAGATTACTGGGGAGACAGAAGGGCAGAGAGGAGAGACATTGTCTAGAGATAGTAAACGGAAAGGGGGTAAAAATGTGGTTAATCCGATTTGTTGTTTTTTCTCCAGAAAATGCGATCATACCTATGTGTCTTGCTGCTTTAAGGTGCCCATTCCAAGCTTTGAGCTGCTATTTCAGTGCGTCAGGCAATGGATCTCATTGAGTCCTCTCCCCTCTGCTGTAGATCGCTTGTTAAATGTAATTTTTCATTCTTATGAACGTGATATTGGACCAAAGTATATAAACTGCACTACAAAGCTGATACTGAAAAACAGCAAGAACCTGACCTACGTGTTCCTAATAATTTTGTCCCCTGGAAGCAGCAGTTTATAACAATTTTAGCTAGTTATCCTGACATAGAACCCTGTTTCAAAAATAATAATTATGTAAGTTTGTCTGGCTTATGGATCATAGATACTATGTAAGGAAAATACTTTCTGAGAAAAATCAGGGCTCCCTTTCTCTTTCTGTCATTCTGATAACTTGTCATTTTTTGGTCATCATGTACATTATTGTAACAGCAATGACAGGAACATAATGAATATTTGCTAAGTGATAACCCTTAAACCAGACACTTTGCTCATTAGCGTGCACATTTTCTCCCTTTGCAATTCTCCTGAAGTCCTAGTAAAAGAAGTGTCATCATTTTATGTGTTTTACAATTGAGGCTAATAAGATTAGAGGTATTAATTGCCCTCTTAATAATATAACTAATTATTAGCAGAACTGAGATTCAAATCCAGATTTTCCCTAATCGGTGCCTGTTCTCCTAAGAACTAGGTATACCTCACTCTCACTATGATCTTCTATTTCTTATCATTTGAGATAAAACTATAAATATTTCTTTTTGTCATAAACACTTCATTACCAACATTTGTGTTGGATGTGAAATATTCCAGGATAAATTGCCTCATTCTTTAATAAAGCCTTCTACTATTACAGTAGATTAGGCCTAGGCTCCAATTTAATTGGTATTCTCAACTTTGCTAAGAAAAGTACCATTATGAGAGTGGTGGAAAATTTTTAAAAAACTTTTGTCCCAAGTAGTTTTCCTAGAATAAGATGCCGTTAGTTGGCATGCTCTGATCAAGTCATCTGTATGGACCTTGACATCAGGCATTGTGCTAAGTGGAATAAGTCAGTCATGAATACACAAACACTCTGTGGTTCCACCTACATGAGGTACTTAGTTTAATCAAAGTCACAGAAGCAGAAAGAACTGTGGTTTGTAGGAACTAGGGGGTTAGACTTCTCCTTGTTTAGTAGATACAAGCTTTCAGTTTTATCAAAAGAAGTTACAGAGGTAGATGGTAGTGATGTTTGCATACTGTATTTCAGTGAACTGTACATTTAAAGAGAGAAAAGGTGGTATATTTTATTTTATGGGCATTTTATTACAATAAACCATTGAAAAGAAAATGTAATTTGTTCTTTCTGCCTTTCAGTGAGAAGTACAGACTAACTTTAATTTGCAATTGCTGAAACCATTAGTTATCTGCTTCATGATTATTCTTGTGGAAAAAGTAGATCTTGAGATGCAGAATGTTTATTTTCCCCCCAGATGTTCACATAATTAGTGATATCTGAAATTGGGAAATGTGCTGTCTTCGTAGGATAATCTCATAGTGTGTCCAGGAAAGTTGGCAGTCGGGAATTTGTACGCGTGCTTGTTTGTATCTCTGCCTGTGAGATTACCTGGAAAACAAGGTTGCAGTTTGCGCTTTATTTTAATGCTTTATCTGAGCAAATCTAAACAGGAAACTTCCAGGTGTAACTCTCTTAAAATTTTCCTCTTTCAGGGAATCTTAGAAATAGTCCTCCTTGGCTGGGGACTTTGCTCAGTGGTTAGAGTGCTTGCCTTGCAAGCGCAAGGCTCTGAATTCGATTCCCGGCACCAAAAAAAAAAAAAAAAAAAAATAGTCCTCTATCCTCCAGCAGTATCGTAGCTGGTAGGTGAAACCAGTTCCTTGGTTAAGTAGGACTCTCAGAGGTTTTGTTTAGTTTTGCTCTTAATTTTAGCTAGCTAAATCTGTTTTCCAAGAATATGAAATAGAAAATAGTGCTTGGAAATTTCGAAGATTTAATTTCCACATCTTCAAACTGAGGCATATTCTAGGAACATTCTGGAAAAAGAGGAAATCAAATTAAGAGAAACCATAGCAAGAAAATGATGTCATGATTAGCCTTTCTAGGTCAGTGTTGAGAAGCCTACAAGGTATTTTGTCAAAAATCTGGAGTTGAGTATATCTTACTGGGGTACATGATCTTAAGATTTTTATGTAAAATCACTTATCATAAGTGATAAGGAGTGTTTTGCATTCACTTACATAATGTGCATTAAATTTGTAATTTACTTACATGAAAGCCTAAAGTGACTTTCAAAGTACTGTGTAAGTACAGCATTTATACGTAGTAAGTGCTTAAAAATGAAAGTAATTTATCAAAAGTACTAGTAATTTTTTTAAGTGAAAGCAATATTTTATTTAAATCAGTTGTCAAATCCCATTTTATCCAAATGAACATATTGCAGCATTGTTTGTAAAAAGAAGGGACACAAATACCACACAGATACAATCCGCTATCAAAATACCATTTGTAGAGAAGGGATCTTGACTCATTGTACTCTGTGGGCAAATGCAGTCCAGCATTTAAGAGCAGATCCAAAAACTTACAACGATCAATTTTTTTCTGTATAACATGAAAAACATTTCAGTGTGCTGCCTCAGGATTAAGCACCCCATCTGTCCAAACCACCATAACAATTAGGAGAAAAGACTTAACAAGACTTGGTCTGCTAGTGGAAAAAACTTCCTCCAACCTCTACTGCACTAGAAAGAAAAACTTCACAGTAACAATAGAATCTTTTGTGTGTTTCTGAATGCTTTTTATTTTTACCTCACTGTGCATAATAAGAAAGTGAGCAGTTTTTGAGTACTGTTAAGCATGGACCTAAAAACGTTAGTGAATTTTTAGAATAGGAATTGTACCTTCTCCCCAAGAATGTTATTTCTTGGAAGGTGCTTTTCACAGGTTATAACTGAGGCTGTTAACTTCCCAAAGCCAATTTATCAGGATGATTTCAACATACTTAATGTAGCAAAATATGTACCAAGATGATTTTCGTATACTTGATTAATAGGTTGCAAGTACTTGAAAATAAGCCACCATGAAAAAAAACAAAAAACAAACAAACAAAAAAAAACAAAACTCTAAACTTGGGTAAGATGTAGGATTCTTCTTAATTCTCTCTCTCTCTCTCTTTTTTTTTTTTTTTTTTTGTGTGGTGCCGGGGATCGAACTCAGGGCCTTGTGCATGCAAGGTAAGCACTCTAATCACTGAGCTAAATCCCCAGCCCCTTTTCTTAATTCTCGATTGCAGCAGTCAGCCAGCCTTGTATGTGTACTAAGTCGCAGCATCTGTAGGGGCCAGAAAAAAGATCGCGGACCGGGAATCTGGCAATTGATACAGTGTTCCATTTCAGCGTGAAGTCGTCTCTTTCTGTGATTAGGCTGTGTTGACTTCGGGGCTTTTCCTTTGCTGATGCTGATTTTTTTTTTTTAGTACTGTTGGTCATGTTAACCGTGTTCACTTTGCTGACAATCGACACCCGAAGTATAAGGAGTGATCAGTGATTTGTGTTGTCAGGAAAGCAGCCATTTCTCTGCCCAAAATTGAGTATGATGGAATAATCGAATCTTAAAATACCAACATTGAAGAGACGTATATGTACAGTCTAATCCACAAGTAATGGATTTTTAGAAGCAAAGATTTGGAAGAGGAAAGTAAATTTCTCCCAAAGTCTCCTAACGTGAGTTATAAAGTAAATGCCATTGTCAAGCGCGGCAGAGGGTTTGAGACGTCGCCTTCTTAGTAAGCTAAAGGTTGTGTGTCAGCCTTGACGGCAGCTGGGGCCTCCTAAGGCAGCGACAAAGGACCTGGAGCTTCAGGCTGTAGAATGAGCCCCGCATTTTGGATGGTTCCCTAATTCTCTAAGGCATCTCGGGGGTGACTTAAAGGTGGTCTGCAGTGGAAGTGCCGCAGACATTGAGATTCTGGTACAAACGAATAATCCTGACTAAATTTAGGAAACCGTAATCCTTTATAAGAGTCCGCTGAAGAACCTACTCATTTTAGTGCCTGAGTGAAGTTAGGTTAACGTCAAGGATTCTTTTCTAATATACTTAGAACCTATTCAAGCTTAGCTTTTTATTCGCATCCCGGACTCTTGAGAGGTCAGTCTGGTAATTACAAATTATTAGAGTCTTCACCCAGGTTCAATTTCTAATAGAGAATTATTTCCTTCTTGCTGTATTTGCCAGAGAATGAAATTATTACTAGGACATCCTCCCATGGCATGTGTTGCACTTCAAAGAACATTGCTTGCAATATGTCTCTAGGAGTCTGACTCCCCATTGAAAATTGGACCCAAGACCGATTACCTATGTCCTGCCTAGTCAGTTCCATTTGTGATTTATAGATGCCAAAGACAGCCTGTAGTTTAATATTAAATTATCAGCTTCTTAGTCCCATCTGTCTTTATTATATTTACTTCCTAAACTTCGTCTATGACTTTTAAACACATCATTTCTAGGTTCTTCCAAGGTGAGATTTTTCCCTCTTAGTTCTATTTTGTCTGCCATCCTCTAGGTAGAAGATTTCAGTTATTTGTTTAGTTAGCTTAAGGCATATGAATTATGTCATCATGCATGTGGATTACTTATTGTTCTAAAACCACGGTCCAGATTTTTCTTACATCTTTTGCTTTGGGTACACTATTTAATATCCTGGAAGTTTCTCACTTTTATTTCTACCAGTCGAATTCTTTTGCTTTTCAAATGCCGTTGCAGATGCATCCTCTGGAGGGTTAGGACTATGTAATTCTCCATGTAAATATCATGTTACCTGACTCTGAAATAACATTCTGCCTGGAGTCCTGGATACATCAACACTGACCTTCTCCAATCACCAGTAAGTTCTATCGGTTAATAGTGCTAATAGCAATCACAGGACAATAATGACTGCATATATGGTGCGAGACGGGAACTAACTCTGAACTTTAAATATATTACTCTTGAGCCTAGAAATTATCCCTTAAAGTAAATATCTGTATATTTTAGAGTTGAGGTAACTAATACCCCTATGAAGCCAATGAACCTTACAGAATTTAAACAAGTAGTGAATTCTAGAAAACAATTATAAATCCACATCTTTTGATCCCAAATCTGTTCTTATCTAACTGTATCTGCTATAAGGGAAACAATTGTACAGTATTACTAATACAGAGTGTTCCATTTTATGGCATAATTCCAAATCCCAGCTGACTCTGCGTATGGTCAGGGAAGCTACATCCCACGGATGGCACTACTTTGCCCAGTTCCCAATGTCTGTAGATAATGCTTACTGAGACAGTCTGGTGCAGGCATGTTTACAACCTCTCCATTACTTGGCAAGAGTCTTGGGCAAGCAAAAAGAGTGTTTCGTGGATATGGTGCTAAATAGCATATTTTTCCCCGGAAATGATACAAGGCACAAATAAAATATGCACAGAACTGGGGATAGAGTAGTAGACTCAGGATGGTTCCAGTGGTTTTCTGTAAGATGACAGTATGGATTCATCAGATTAGCAAAGGGACATAAAAAGTGAATACAAAACATTTCTAGGAAAATGGAGCACTCAGGAATTATCCCGTTGTTATTTTTAACCTACTTGGTGCAGGGAAAGTGATTCCCTAGAGAATATCACAGTTCTCTGCATGTAATAATGACAGTAATAATCGCTTCAGCTCTATCTGCTATAACAAAGCCCAGTAAAGAAATTCCCACAGATCATTTCCTTAAGTTTCAAAATTAGCCTATGAGACATATTATTTTCTCCATTTTGAAGGTGGTAAACTTGAAATTGTTTTTAAAGAAAAAAAATGAGAGTCAGAGTGCGTGTCTTCCAGTTTCGCTTTCAAGGAAATGGAGACCCAGGGGTGCTAAATGATTTACAGCCACACAGAAAGTGGCCGGCTCACTGTGGGGAAAAAAACATAACGCTGCTGATACCATTTTTCATTTCTCTGCGAAGTCACTCTTGGTTGCATGATTGTAAAAGATACTGCTTGATCCTATGAATTTACCGGACAGAGTCTCATCACGCACATTGTCCCTTAAAATACTTCATGTGTAATGTCCTCTAGTGGGCTGCATCACAAGGAACGAGGGACAGGAAGGTTCTACCTGCCACCAACTGCTCATCTCGTGCTCTGGGATGTGGTAGTAAACGTTAGACCTTATTTCAAAGTGTGGGATACACATAAGGCCCTGAGTTTGATCCCCGGCACCAAAAAAAAAAAAAAGTGTGAGATACAGAATGGGCTATTAAGGTGTCTACAATTAGTAATAGTAATGCAGAAAGACTCTGCTCTTTGTACAGTTTTAAAACTTCTGTACTTTTGAAAAAAAAATTAAACTTTTATTTCTCTAATGGAAGAAAGCGTCATTCCCCTGGAGAGGTCCCTGCAAAAGCAACAATGCTGTGAGTCTCAGTGTTCATGGCACGGTGGAAGCCACATCGTAGATGCTACTAATTTCAGAGATAAAGGAAGGGATGCTGAGAGGGAAGGCCTGGTTTGTTCGAGTTAATAGACCTCACTGTAGAAAACAGATCTGCCCTCCCTCAGTGGCTGGTGAATTCATTTAGTGTTTGCTGAGTATGGTACTTACATCTGTAAAAGTGTTACACTCTGTAGAGACAGAAAAGAAAAAAGGAGAATGACAAAGATATACTACAAATCAACATGGAGTTTAAGGGGTGAGTTCATGTTACAGGTCCCACGAGTATAACCTGAACGTGTATCTCCTGGCTTGTGGCCTAGTCCACATAAACGATCTTGTGTGTCCAGCCCATTTGGAGGTAGCTTCCTCCTCATAATCTTTTGCTTTCATACATTATGATCCATAAAGAAGAGTTAGGGGATTTAGCTCAAGTGGTAGAGCGCTTGCCCAGCAACCACAAGGCCCTGAGTTCGATACCCAGCACCCCCCAAAAAAAAATCTCTAAAGGAAATGCCCTTTATTTTGCTTTTTCTATGCGACAGATACTTTATATATATTATCATTACAGTGGTACAATGAGAGTTACAGTGATATAAAATATATACATTATATCCAGTATGAAAGTATAAGAAAAAAAGTTACATGCACAGTTTGTCTTTCTAAAAAGAAATCATGAACATTATTCATTGAAATAAGTCTGCTCTTCCCTGATCCTGTCCCTCTCCAGTATCCGTGTAGTACCACTAGACTGAATTTTAAAAACAAGATCTTTGGTGTGAGTTACAATTTGATGGTATATACATATTGCTAGCAATCATGTACTTAGGGATATGCATTTTCAGTAGTTATGAAATTGGAATAAGAAGGATATAGCTATCCTTTTGCTGTTTGGTTATGCTTGCTTTTAATATTCTGATAATGGTTCACCGAGTTTAATGATGCCTGCTACCAAATGATTGTACATATCATAGTATACATGTGCATATGGGGATAGGTGGATATATATAATATATATGGATTTATAAATTTATGTATATATTCCTTCCCATAAATATGTTCATGATCACTTTAGGATTTATATAGTACCAAAAAGTCTGCATAGAATAGTCTTGAAATTTTCCATATGGCCTCATGTGTAAATAGCACTTAGGAATAGCAGGTATGATCAAAAATTATGCTGAATGAATAAATTCTGAAGAAATGTATTATAGTAAAAGACAAATTGCCATGAATTCCTCTCACCCCCCCCCACCCAAGACACACATCGTTCTTGCCAGTTTTGAAGCACTGTTGGGCGTTCTCTTCCATCATCGTTAAGTTGCAATGTTCTAGTTGACTCAGTGTTCTGAATGGATTCAAAGGATTCATATTTCATGGTCTTTTTGATGAGAGTGAGAGCTAGAAGTTGCCCAGTGCCTGATCTGGTGACAAAGCTGGATGAGGACTGTAATACTTTTGAAAGTCTGATTTCCCATCGGAGGGCACTTGGCAGCAGTATTCACTGTGTATTTGATCAAAAGTCATAAAGATGTGAGAGGGCTCCGGAACTTTAGTAAGTGGCAAGAAGGGTGGGATAACTTTGTTCAAAAAGATTTTGAGAGTAGGGGCTGGGGATTTAGCTCAGTGATTAGAGTACTTGCCTTGCAAGCACAAGGCCCTGAGTTTGATCCCCGGGACCAAAAAAAAAAAAAAAAAGATTTTGAGAGTCATTAACAACAGTTTGTCTTTTACTATAGTTTATAATGGAAATATTGACTATATATTTTGATCACATCATGAATATTTATCTAGTGTAGACCCCAGACAGACTTACATATAAATATTTTTGTATGTGTGTGTGTGCTCTGTGGTATTTATCACTTCCTAAGTTGTGTTTTCTCCATCCACATTGCCATATTGCCTAGATTTTCCGTATCCTGTTTGTGTCTTTGTTTTCAAAATACTCTAGTCAATCAGCAAAATTTTTTTCTCTTAAAGAAAGAACGATCATTTCTTTCTCAAGCTTCACGCCTAGGATATATTTCCAGTCATTGTGAATAGCAATTATATACAGCTGCTTTGTGGACCCGCGCATGCGTGGAGATGATTGTGTGAGTGGGCGGGTGTGTGTGAATGTCCCACCTGCTAGGAAATCCATTATAGCATGCAGAAAAGAAAACTGTTGATGCAGAATGAAGAGACCAGGATTTCCTGCAGTTCGAACACTTTTTGTTGTCATTTAAAAACATCAGGCCCTGAAATATTGTTTGCCTGTGTTTCATAAACGTGTCTTTATGTTCTAAAAATTAGCAAAAGCAGTCACACCATCGCTGTTTTCTTGAAACGATTAATCTATCATTCTAGTTTTATATACTTTTACCTATAAAGTTGGTAATTTTATTAATAAGAATGTCATTGGACTTCTATGTTAATTAAATGATGTAATTGATTTAGTAATTTATAATACACGTACAAGATATTAATGGTTAGTAATGCTCTAAAATAGGTAGCCAACAGTGGAACATGAAAAGTAGTTCATGATTTAATTTAGAATAAGTGGAAAAGATCAGAAGATGTCTTTCACTAAACATAGAAAAATTAGCTAAAAGGAAAACTATCTATGGCATAATTATAGAATGTGCAGTTCACTCATAATTGAAATTGACAAATGCACACCAAAAGCTTAAGCAAAAATGACTTGTGTGGCTTCACAGCCAATGAGCGGTAAATGCTTTTCAACTACCCTCCTGCCATTGGGAGCACTGTGGATTTCTCCATCCATTGTCCTGTGACATCTCCTTCATTTTAAATTGCACTTTATGGTGGCTACTCTCTGGCATTCTGAGGAAAAGTATGAATTGCTTTCTGTTTATTTCCTCCATCTATCAGGGAGAGTAATAGGCTATTTCCTCAAACCCCAGAAATGTGTCCAGCTCAATTCAAGCCCTAGTGGTTGGAAAGTGTCCAGCATCAGAATAAGGAACATAATGTTTGAAGACTGACCAGAGTTTATAAAATGTAATTGTGTCCACTAGAAAAATTTAATCATCTCTGTCTTTCTGACTACTCACAAACTTTAATAGTTCCTTTGTGGAAGAGGGAAGGAATATAAGAGAATGAAGATAAAATGTCTGGGTTATTTGCCATTTCTTGAACAGTGGTGTAATAACCAAAATGCCCCTCTTTGATTCATACATGAAATAATAAAAAAAAAAACTGGCATGGAGACCATGATTCTTAACTCTAGCCATTTCTGTCCTTTTCTTATGTTTAACTCTCACTGGTATCTGTTTCTGAGTCCTAATAAACATCTTGGGCTACCACATATCTAGGTGTTCAGGAAAATCAAACAGATTTCTTCTTGATAGAGTATTTTAACGTCCCTCGTTGGCTACTTGCTAACTCTGAAGCATTCCTTAGTCCCTGGAGCAGATGCTGCACTTCACGATTCTCTCCAAACTTGCTACATTTGAATTATTCAGTCAATTTTTATGCCTTTCTGTCCCTAGTTCATGCCTAGTAATTTTTTAAAATATTATTTTAGTGGTACATTTTAGATGTACATAGTGATAACATCTATCATAGGGGATTTGTACCTGTACATGATATAGCTTGTTGCTCCTTTTTTTCCCATTCCCCTCCCCTCCCTTCATCCACTCCTCCCTCCTTATTTACAACTCCTCCAACCCCTCTTCCCTCCTTATTTACAAAATCTTTGTTTCCTTTTTTCCTTCGGTTTCTTATTTCTCTTGTCCCTCTGTTCCTTTCCCCCACCCCCTCCCTTGTTCCCTTTCCCATTTGAACACTTCCTTCCCTTTCCCAATATAATACATTTTAGTCTTTATTTACACATTCATGTTCTCACACCAGAGAAACAATGCAGTGTTTAAACATGTGTGTCCAATTTATTTCACTTTAGAGTGTGGTCTCAAGATGCATCCATTTACCTAGAACTATCTCGAGCCCATCCTTCTTTATGGCAGAGTAGTACTCCATTGTATTAAAACCCACATTTTCTTTATCCATTCTGCAGTGGATGGGCATTTGGGCCATTTCCAAGATTTAGCTATTACAGACTGTGCTGCTCTAAACATGGGTGTGCATGTATCACTGTGGTTTGATGCTTTTAATTCTTTTGGAAAGATACCAAGAAGGGGAATAGCTGGGTCAAATGGAACCTCTAGTCCTAGTTCCCTGAGGAATCTCCATACTGATCCAGTCTACATTCCCACCGACTATAGAGAAGGTTGTTCTTTTATCCCCACAGCCCCTCCACCATTTGTTATTGGCTGATTTGTTGATAATGGCCATTCTTTGTGGAGTGAGATGGAATCTCAGTGTTATTTTAATTTGCATCTCTCGAATGACCAGTGATGTTGAACATTTTTCGTATTTTTATTTGCTGTTTCTACTTCCTCATCTGAGAAGTATCTATTCATTTCAGTTGCCCACTTTTGGATTGGGTCTTTAAATTTGGTGGGTCTGATTTTTTTGTGTTCTTTATATATTTGAGATGTTAGTCCTTTGTCAGGGGAACAACTGGCAAAAATTTTTTCCCACTCTGTGGGTTATCTCTTCACTCTTTTGGTGGTTTCTTTTGCTATGAAAAAGCTTTGTAATGAGATTAGATCCCAGTTGTTGATTTCCTGGGCAACTGGGGATTTGTTCATAAAATCTTTGCCTACACCTATATCTTAAAGAGTTCTACCTATTCTTTCTTCCAACAGATTTAGTGTTTTTGTTTTAATATTTATATCTTTGATCCACATTGATTTTAGCTTAGTGCATGGAGAAGGATAGGAGTCTAGTTTTAACCTTCCATGCCCAATAATTGAATGACAGCTTGTGTGTATTATTACTTATATATACTCATACTCCCATTCATACACACAGAACAAGAAGCACATTTTATTCATTTTAATGCCTAACGTACATTGTGATAGATCAAATGCTTTAATAAATTGTTGTTGAATGAACAAATGGTAAGGGAAACTCAGTTCCCTATCAGTAAAATGGAAAAATAGAGCTCTGAATTTCACTTCAACTATTAAAACAAATTTTTGGAAAACACAGCCAGTCATTATGAACACAGAAAAAAAAAGTTTTTTTTCTTTTCTTTATTTCTGAAGTAAATAACAAATGTAAACTACAAAATGAGTCATCTGGTAAACAGCAGCTTTGCTTTGAAAGAGGTGAAAGTGTAGGTAATTAGAGAATTAAAAGGGATTTAGAGATGATTAATTTCTAGAGTGACTCTTAAGTCAGATATTGAGAAATTCCAAAATTAGCTAAAGTAAAAAGTAAAAAGCATTTTACCATACTAAGCCAAGTTCTTTTTTTTAATCACAAAAAGAGGAAAATTTGTTTTTCTGACTCAAGGTTGAGTGGGTTGAGGGGGTTTCTGAAGAGATATTTTAAGTTAGTATTTATGAATTTCTCAATAAACAATTTCATTTCAAATCGCTATATAAACTCTTCAGGAACCAAAACTTTGAATCACAGGAATGCAAAGAGATTAGCACATAATAATTTATTAGAAACTATTTATGTTTCCTGTAAATATAAAGCCTTTACAACAGTCCCCAAACTGACTTGTTCCAATACCTTTTTGTGTAGAAATGGAGGTTGCCAGGTCTAATGGTCTATCTTGCCTCCTTATGGATCTCAGTTTGCTTGTCATAAACTGCTGTCTAAACCCAAAATTAAAACCAGTTTAGTTTTAAAACTTACTTGGTTTCAAATTTGTGATTCTAGAATCTGCTGGGCCATATCTCAGTCTGTAGACTACAATGAGTGTCGTACTGGACATGAAAGAATGGTTAGCCTCTCGGAGGTGTGAACAAGGAAAGAGGGCAGTAGAAAGGAGATGGGGTTGCTTTTTTGTAAGGATTACAGTAAAGGAGTTTTTTTTTTTTTAAATCACACATTTAAGAAGAACGAGGGTTTTCTGAATCTCGTGTATTCAGCGGGGAAGCACTCTGGGGTTGTACCTACATTCTTGAAGTAACACTTGGATTTTTTGATGTTTGGTGTGATGACTTCATTTTGGTTTTGTCTGATTGCTGGGACCCAGAACAGGAGCACCTTCCAAAAAAGTGACTGTCTGTGATTTTATTTAACACAGGAATCTCATTTTTGTTTTTATTTTAACCTTCTTGCTTACTCTCGTGGTTTACAGTATCTTGATATGTTCACTGGATATTTGAATGTAAATTTTGAGTTTAGGGGAATTTTGTGTTTTTACAGTATTTACATTTAAACAACTTTCGGTTACTATTTTTTAAAACTTCATGGATTATATTTTGGGTTGTAGAATTTATCAATGTAACATCTGTTCTGTTGTTTCCCTTCTGGTAGATGTTAAAATTCCGTGTTTTACGTCTTCCTTGAAACATGTGGAGTTATTTTAGTTCATTTTACATTATTCTTTGTCTCCAAGTTTTGAATATTCACTCCAATTTAAGGAGTATATCAGCCATCATTTATCCAAATATCACTACTTTTATTTTGCATTCTTTTGTTGTAAGAAGAAAAAGCCATTTTCTTCTCTTGACATTTTTCACTCAGGTGGTAGCCTCCTGACCTTTTGTACTATCCTTTCTCCACCTTCTTACTTGAATTACTAGCAAGAAAGTGGATTGAGTTCTGTGGTGTTATAATTTGGAAACAAATAAAAGTAGGATTAACTGATTTCTAAATTTATTGAGGAATGACAATAATTTTAAGATGTACAATATGATAATTTAAAGTACAGATCCACCTTACAGATTATGAAATGGTGACCACGATCAAGTTGAGTCACATATGTGTCACCTCAGGCAGATACCTTGTACATGGGCAGGGGACTTAAAAGTTACTGTCCAAACATATTTCAATATATAATAAATGATAATGAAGTATAATCACCATCCTCTATACTAGGTCACCAGAACTCACTCATCCTATAATTATACCTTTGCACCCTTTGACCAATATCTATCTTCCCTAAACCCGGTTCCACTTTCTGATTCTATGCATTCAAATTTAGGTGATATCATACTGTATTTCTTTTTCGTGTCTAGCTTTTTTCACATACTATATCCTCTGGGTTCATATATGTTGTTCCGAGTAACAGTATTTCCTCCTTTTATGAGCATAATAGTCCAGTGTTTGTACACACTTCACTTTCTTTATCCATTCATTTCTCGATGGGCACTTAGGCTTGTTTGTTGGGAATCACACTGTCATTAGTGTGGACCTGTAGGTGTTTGTGGAAGTACTGGACTCATTTTGCTTGGTTCTCCTTTTGGAATTTAGTCAGGATCCTCTCTGTCCTAAAGCCTCAACTCCATCTCATTTCCTCTGAGTAAAGCAGCAAAGTTTTCTAAGCCTGAAGATGAATTCACAGGTTCATTTTGAACTCATCTCACTGCAGTTCATAATCTGTTCCAATATCAGAGAAAAAAATACTATTTATTAGATATATTTTCCAGACCCTAAAATTTCTAGAATATCAGTTAAAACTATGGCATATCACTCATTTTCAAGACTGCTATTCCAATCCCTTAAAAATCAGTCTTTCTTTCTTTTTAGGTATTGTATTTAATGGCTTAGTATTTTCATATTGTCATTTGTTTAGTATTTTCATGTTGTATTTGTATGATTTACACATGCCGAGAGTTTCGCATGGAACGTCTGACCACATATCTCATGTAAGCAGGCAATGCTTTGTGGAAATGACCCCAGATTTCTCTTGTCAATTATCTCTCTGTTTCTCAGACACAGGTGCTTAGGCTGTTCGTTCTTGTCAGAGCAGCATCACCTTCAGATCGCTCCTTGACGGCTCATATTCCTGAAGAATATAAACAAACTAAATAAATACAACTCCCTCATTTTTCTCCCTGTCTCACTAACCAACTGACCAGTCAATATTTCTCTGAATTCTCTTCTCTCTCTCTGGCTACAATAAAAACAGAAATGTTTTTTACTCCCAATGCCAAAGCTTCCCTGAATTTCACGTCTTCTTGCTTATTCAAGGACTTCAACACACTATCATCAATTCTGTCACTCTTTAATTTTCCCCACTCTATGGGATCTTTCTCATGAGCATAAAATTGAGTGATAATATCTCCCAGATATCAAAAAAAATTCTCTTATGATTTATTTTTAAATTTTCAAATTTCTTACACTTTTTTGTTTTTTTTTTTTTTTTTTTTTTTTTAGACAGGGTCTTGCTACGTAGCTCAGGCATCCTCAAATTTACTATATAGCTCAGGCTGGCCTCAGACTTGTGATCCTCCTGCCTCAGCTTCCCATGTGCCGGGATTACAGGCATGTGCCACCATGCTCGGCTCCTCTTAAGAATTTCCTATCTCCTGTGACACATTCTCTCAGCAGCACTGTGAAAATAAATTGTTTATTGTGACTAAATTGTATTCTTTACTTCTTGTCTCCTGTGAACTTATCCATTAGGTTTTCTGGCTCATTACTCCACTAAAACTATTTTTTTGGAGGTGCTAGAGGTTGAACTCAGGGTCTTGCACATGCTCTAAAACTGTCCTGGGAAAACTCATAATTATCCTGTGTTTTGCCAAGCCTAATGATCTTCTACTGGGTGTTTAGATCAAAAATGTCCCAGAAAATCCCGTGAATTCAAGGCTTGATCCTCAGTGTGGTACAGAACTGTTGTGAGGTGATTGACCTTGGAGAGTTGGAACACGGGGAGAGGTCTCAGGGAGTCAGGTCTCTTCTACAGCAGCATGTTCCACCATACGCTCATGCCGTGAGGTGCTGCCTTGCCATAGGTGTAATTTTTACATCCCCTGCCCTTTTGCTGATTTTTTTTAATTTTTTTTTTAATTTTGAGACAGTCTTGCTAAATCCCTGAGTTGTCCAGCCTGGGGCACAAACTTGTAATCCTCCTGCTTCAGTTTTCCAGAGTGCTGGGATTATGGGCATGTGCTACCAGGCTTGGCTCCATCCTAATCTTCAGAGGTCGTAATGTTCCTGAACTCAGTCTGTGGTTTCTCTTTTCTAGGTTTCTCAAGCTCATAAATACATGACACTTGAGGTCTGTGTCTGGTCCCTCCCCTTCCTCTGTGGCCTAGTTCCACTGCTGTGCTTCCTGGCTGCCATGAGCTAAGCAGCTTTGCTACTCCAGGCCCTTCCGCCATGATTTTCCTGCCCTGGAGCAGCAGACCATGGACTGACTCTCCTGAAACTGTGAGCCAAACTAACCCTCTCCTTTAAATTGTGGGCAAACAGCAGCCAGCCACAGTTTTCTTTTAAAAACTGATTATGTCTCTTCTGCAGTTGAAATCCTCTAGTGACTTACTATCAAATTGGAAGTTAAATCTAAATTCTACCATAGTGTACATGATAACGTCCTTCCTTCCTCTTCCCTCCACCCTCTGCCAGTTGCTTCTGTGCTCATTGTTTTTCTGTGATCACACTGGCACACACTCAACTTGACCTCATAGACTTTGCTCTTCTTCCTGCTGCACAGCCCTTCTTCACATTCGTACACAGCTGGTTTGTTTTGGTTTTTCAGATTTCAGGTCAAAAGATTTCTGTGTCAGAGATTTTCATTGGGTGCTTCATCGAAAATATTTGCTAATACCCATAGTTCTCCCCTTGGACTTAAAACTGAACAGTATTTTATGTCAGTTATTTATTTTCTTGTGTGGCTTGTGTGACAAGGACTGAATAACTTGTTAGTAATTTTTATAAGATTTTTCAAAAATGTCTAGCTTGTGTTGGATGCTGAATAGGTTTTGATGAAACAAGCAAATATTGTGTATAATATTTTATGGTATAGTTTATAAAGAATTTAGTGATTTACTAAACATTTTCTTGTATTTAGTATTTGTGAAGCTTCTTGCTAAGGCTGGGAATGAAGCCCTTTGATCTAAAATCTTCTATTTTTCTGACCTAGGAATATGTGATTCTACTGATAAGGTTAATAGACATTATAACAGCTAGTATTCATTGTACTTCTGTCTAAAAATTACTGTGTTTTAAGTACACATTTCAGTTCATGCTGAACGGGAAATTGTTCACATGGTGTGTTAATTTTACTCCACTTTATGCAAACAGTAACAGAGGCTGAATAAATTTAATTACTCACCAATGGTCATACATATGAGTGGACTGACTAATTAAAACACAGATCTATTTGATTCGGAATCCTATGCTATTTACATTAACTTTCCATTAACTTATCTCTAGTAGTATAACACAGTCTTAGTTTAACTTATCTGTATTAATAACTACATAAATCATTCCACATATAAAATTTTTACTTCATTTTGGTTCCACTCTGATATGCAAGCTCATTTTCCCTCGAGTTTAATTGGTCTGATTCTGACATGAACTTCAGCTGATTCATTTAAAAGTTAATTTAATTTGATGGCATTCTTTGGAGAAACTGCATTTAATACCTTAATTTGGTATAAATGTTCATTATAGCCTGACAACTTCTCTAGACATCATTGGTTATCACTTCTGTGAATGAGCTCAAAAATCTTATAGCTGTGGCAGTTGGATGTGGCAGCTGATAGTGAGAAGTTTTGCTGGTTCCTCTAACCCAAGAGGAAAAAAGAAAGGGGATAAAACAGACTTGCAGATATTGCTTGGAACACAGCATTTTCTTGTTCGATCAGAATGGAATTTAGGTTCAACAAAGTAGGGTTTTGGCTTCTATGAGAGGAACCTGGACCTCAAGTGCAAACTTACCCTGATCTGTGACAATATGAGATGACACACTCTTGTCTTATATCCTGGGCTTGACTGAGATCTCTTCATTTTGAGATAGCATGAGAAATAGTGGTCAGATGAGGACTCTTGCTTTTTATGATGGTCAGTTAAAAACAAAGTCAAAGGATTGATATTCTGCATTTGGAACCATATATTCCTGACAATAAGATGACTATTGAAAAAGAAAAAACACTACCACCAACCACCACAAAAGACCTTAAGTGCTCTGACTACACTTTGTGATTCATTACCATCCTCTACTCCCATTAAACCTGCTTACGTAAGTACTTCGAACCCACAGAACTTCTTATATCCAGCCACCTCAGATGGTTTAATTATTTTGTAAAATATATGCTACCTATCACCTGGGAATATTTTTCCCTCCAGTAATGTTTATAGCAATATTTTCACTGACACCAGAGTCAGAGTTAGTTATAGCTTTGATTTCCTTTCTGTGTATTGTATATGTCTGTTCACCTTGGTGTCTTTCCAAGTTGATAACTAGCTTGTATAGGTCAATGTGTATCATCTGTAAATAACTGTCATCTCTTTTGTGTTCTGAATTTCAAGCAAAGTGCATGGTATGTAGAGAGGAGGGGCAGCAGATGAATGAATAAATGAATTTCAGTCATTAAAATATGTTTAGCTTTCAAAATTAGAATTGGATATTGACAAGGAAGTTTAAGATCAGGAATGCTAAAACTTTCATTATTGATCATGTTTCTATTGCCAGGAGGAAGAATGGTTAGTTTGGATGTTAAAGTATTTAGTAATCAAGACTCAAGTATCTGACTTCATGATCTCCAATCCTTTCTTAATCGTTCCTTGGTTAATGTCCTTACACAAGCTGCTAAAATTCTCTGGTCTTTAATCTGTTCAGTTACACACACACACACACACACACACACACACACACACACACACCCCTAAGAACTTCTACAGTCTTTTGAAGTCAAACTGAAATGAGATAGACTATGTGGGTATCCTTAGCACATTAGCATACAATCAAGGTCCAGAAATGTGAGTAGCTACAGAGAATCTCTCATCTTGGCCTTTTTTGGTGGTTGTGCTCAGGAAGAAAAGGTATCGCTGGAATTAGTTAAAAATGTATTATCTTAGACGTGAAAGTTTCCGATCTTGCTGAGTTTGTGAATTATGCTTTATGATAAGGCACTAGTTCTTAAACACTTCGAGTCAGTATCAATCTGGAATTCATTTCTTTGCATTAAAAATATATGCACATGACTATCTTATCAATTCACTCTGCTGAGGGTCATACATTCAAGGCATAAGGAAACATCTCCTTGCTTCTGCAGAATCTATAGCATTCAGGGTATGGAGAGTCTATTTAAAATAGCATGCAAATCTCTTCTATTTTATGATAGGTTAATGAAGATTAAGTATATTGTGGTCTCTTGGTTAAACCTACATTTTGGGGGAGCAGGAGGTGCTGGGGATCGAACTCAGGGCCTGGTGCTTGCTAGGCAAGAGCTCTACCACTGAGATGAATGCCCAGTCCCCAAGCCTACTTCTTAATTGACTGGTCACTCCCATGCACAGGGTTTCTACTGAAGAAATCCAGTAGCCAGAGTACAGTGGAGGTGTGCTTCGCCTGACAGGCTTAGTAATCTTCACAGCCACAACAATCTTACCTATGGGAAGACTTGGCATTTATTTAGAAATGAAGAACACTTGATTCTTTTACTTTATATTTTGTGCTGTTGACTTACATTGATGTATTTGAGAAAGACTGTTGTAGTCACATAATGTTAACTGCAGTGAAATTGTGAGAACAAGCAGTGTCATTAAACTGTAAAGATATATTTACACCATGGGTTGAAGATACGACCACACTCTATTTCTTTCACTAATTTGAGTTTCTATGTCTGTGTGTCTGTGTGTGTGTGTGGGGGGGGAGTTGAATGCGATCATGGTTTCCACTAGCAATAATAGAACAAAAGGTTCTTGGGTGGAAATATGTAAAATTTCATACATTAGATGCAGGAAAACCAGAATATAGTGAACAAGCCTTCTTACCTGTTTGTTTCTATGACAAGTACTAGAATATTTATGGGAATATTTAGGAATTGTCACCCAGCATTGATAAAGCTCTACAACACGTATTTAACAGTTCTTTTGTGCAAGATAATGTGAAGCTAACAAAAGAACTAAAACCAACTTACATTGTGGCACAAATACCACTCACTTATAGAGGGTGTGTTCACATCCACACATGTAATACCTATATGCATGCAGACATATCCACCCACATATGCACATACATATAAGCTTACACACCCCCACACCCATGCACCTCTCAAGTTGTAAATACCCACCATCACTGTTGTGCTTCACTTAAGTGTGCAGCTCTATCCTCTCTGCAGGGAGATGCTTTAGTATATTTTGCCTGGATGATAATCAGTTCCCACATAAGAGCTGTCTCCTGAATCCTTATGTTTTTGATCTAAAAATGCATGTATTTCAATGAAACAAAAACTCCCGCCTCAATTACTGGCAAAGAGGAGAGAAAGAGTGATAACAACAAGACCACAGAGGTTATTTTGACGAATTAGGGAGCCCCCCAGGGACCTACGCAGCTTTAGCTACAAATTCCTTCGATTTAACATTTCTCTGGGCAAGTCGTATAACTCTATAAGCATCTCTTTTTACTATCTTCAATAAAAAAGTTACAGTGACTATTATACGATTTATAAAAAGGTTTTCATAATGCTTAAAGTACCATGTAAATGTGAAATTATGATTTTTAACTATTAACATTTTCCAAATGTGAATATTCTAACTTTTAAATAGAAAAACAAAGCTAACAGGTATCTGCATAATCTACTTTTTACTAAACTGATTACATCGATAAAATTCCTATGATTCTTTAATTAACTGTGAAGTTCATTGTAACCAAATGTGTCTTAAAGTTACTGAAACATTTTCTTTCTGTCTACATTTAAAATTCAAGTTGAAATTATCAGAAAGGTCCAGAAAACTCTGTGTCTACCAAAAGATGACTGGATAAAGAAAATATCATACATATATACAATGGGTATTGTTCAGATATAGAGGAACACGAAATCATGCGGCTTGTTGGACAGTGGATGAAACAAGGGATTATCATACTAAGGGAAATAAGCCAGACTGAGAAGGTCAGGTATTGTATGATATTACTCATATATAGACTCTGGAATACATGTTGTATATATATGACACTAAAGTAGAAAGGAGACCATTATACAAGAGCTAGAGGATCTGGGGTGGGAGAAAGAGTGAAGGGAGCGTGCGGGAGGACAGGTGAAGATGGATACTATTGAAATAGGTTATATGCCATGTGAATATACCACCATGAAGCTCAATATTCTGCATAATTAGTATGCACTATGATATATACATATAGTAAAATATAAAGACCCAAATGAAGCAACAAAACTTTCTCATTCAGTTTGAGTAGATTATATTATTTGCGAGTCATCCTGGGTACATGTTTTTCTCCTGGATTTGTCCTGGATTCATAACTCATTCTGTTAACTGCTCTTTATCTAGATGTAATCATATTATTAAGACTGTGAGAAGCGAATTCATGTTACTTTCATTATGTTAGTTTTTAAATCTATCTTCATCATTGCTTAATAATTTTCTGGGTGCGAAATCCAATTTGGATATTCACTGACCTTATGTTTCAAAGGTTTATTTCCACCTTCTTCTACATTGAACTCAGTTTGATTCTTTTATTCATTTTAGATTATTTCTCTCCAAAAGCTTTTGGGAATCATGATGTTAATTGTATAATTTAGAAAAGTGCATGATTATTTTACCATTCCTTACCCTTGGTATTTAGTGTTCTATTTTTCTGTTTGAAAAACTTTATACATTAGTTATGAAATTTTGTTTTATTTTTCTCCTACAAGTTAGAAGAGTGCTTTTTTTATGTTTTATTTATTAACATCAACTTGTGTTACGCTAAAATAATAATACACTGAAGCTTTGAAAAATGTCATTATATTATTTCTTTTATATTACTCTTTGATTTCTCTTCTATGTGGTCTGGGAGGATTTTTATACAGATATTATCTCCTGAAAAGATGGTCTAATATATTTGTTTTTACTTTCTGATTTCCATATCGTTCTGTTTTTGTGGCTCTTCCTGGTTAGCCCAGGAGAAACTCCTCACCTTTAACCTCACAGCATTTGGCAAATATATCATCCCTATTTCCTTAAAAAATATCCACCAAGTTTTTCAGCCTGTATTGAATGTTCTTTGTTTAAAGTCTGTATATTCTGGTTTTATTTATGCACTAACTTTACATTTTTGAGGCTATTGAATCTGTTCAGCAGTTTTTTTTCTTTTGTCTGCGTTGTCTTTGTTTTCTCACAACAGTTGCTTTTGAGTATTTATTTTGATTTTGGGCATTTATCAAATACTTAATCACTAGCGGACTGTTTATATTCCAGCGCCGCACTGAAGCGCTTACTGGAAGCTCGTTGCTTGTCTTGATGGTGTGTAATACGTCCACAGCTCAGAACCCAGTTTTCCCGCCGCATCTTCCCAGTTTCTACCCCTGCGAGTGTTTTATATGGGGCTACTGAACTGTAACGGAGAGAATAATCCCTTATTCCTGCGGTGGGAGGTATCTGAGGCTAGTTGTTGGCTTCTGAGAGCCAAAATAGAAAGCTGGAGCTCTGTATCCTTTCTGCAGACTTTCACTTAGGCCCAGGCGAGAGACATGCCCTCGGCTGCTGTCCCCGGAGCACTTTGTCCCAACATCCAGAGCTGTTCTGGTTCTTAAGGAGAAGATGCACTTTAGGGTCCCTTCTGGACCCAGCGGCTGCTGTCAGCCGGATGAGGATTCTCTTCTCTCCGTCCCATAAAACACTTTCATCCTACAACTTCCAGAATTTTCTTCTAACTTTCCATGTGGTCTCTTTTCCTATTTCATTTTGTCTTTTTTACATTGAGGTCATGCCTTGTTCATTTTTTGACTGTCTAAAATGTGGAGTTCAGAGAGTTTAAACTAAAAGATATACGTATCCACTTTGTTAACTAGGTTTCACTCTGCTAGCAGTGTTGATTAGCATAGTGACCATTAAAAAAAAATCACGATATGCCAGGCGTGGTTGCATATGCCTGTATTCCCAGCACACCGGTGGCTGAGGCAGGAGGATTCCCATGACTTCATGGGTTGAAGACAGGAATGGTCAATTATAAATTGTTTTTAACCATTGTCATTTCTGTATTCTCTCAATTTAATGAGTACATACTTTGAAAGAGAAATAAACAATAAAATACCTGTGTAAAAATGTCCTTATTCACCTAGAAGCCTCATTTCTGAGTTTTATGTAAAAATCCACAGTTCCCTCTTCGGGTATAGTTGGCCGATTGTTCCTACCAGCTGGGCACATTGGCAATTCACCAAGGGAACGAGTATTACACCTAATTTCCATAATTATGGAAATTGTTCAGCAGCTGCTATTTCTTTTCTATTTAACCTTTCTATAGAATTACATATTTTGGGAAGAGATTTGAGAATGAGGATTAGTTTATCTTTGGGCCGTCAGAGTAGACAGTATTGACAGATAGAACAACCTACTGTTAAGTAGCAGTGTAACATAGAAAAGACAAACATAACTCTTTTATCAGTACAAATACCTTGGGTCTATTCATTGGCCGTCTGACTTCAACAGAATTTTGATAAGCAGTATTTCTCGGCTTTATTGTAGAGATGAGAAACTTAATTGAAATGAATCATATTAACAGACTTGTGACATAATTATAGAAATGCGGTTGTGCATCTCAGTAATTTTTTCATCCGCACATGGGCCAAAAGAAGTGCCCGACATTTCCGTATATTTATTAAAAAGTTTCAAACAATTCAACAATTATTTATAAGGTAAATGACTTGGAGATTCGAACAAATAATGTATATCAAATGAAAAATTTATACTTCATTTTTTTTTAAATCAAGAACATGTATTAGTACATTTTACATATAATGGTTACATTCATCACATTTATTTTGTACCTGTACATGATGCATTTTGGTTCTCCCCCCTCTTCCCCTCCCCTCTGTTCCCTCCCTCCCTATTTACAGCAGGTTTATTCTTAATTTTCCATATTTCCCTTTCCCTTTTCTTTCCTTTATTGCCTTTCTGCTTTTCCCTTTCTTTCTTTCTAGTACTCCTCTCTTTTGTATATTATCTTCCTTTTATATAATATCTATTATACCTCTTTGTCCTTATTTACAGTTATGATTTCTCATATCAGAGAGACAATTCGATGTGTACTCATGAGTGTCTGATTTATTTCACTTAAAAGTATGTTCTCAAGGAACATCCACTTATATACGAATGACTCTAGTTTATCCTTTTTATGGCTGTGTAGTACTCCATTGTGTAGAAAAGCCACATTTTCTTTAGCCATTTATTGGTTGTTGGGCATTTAGGTTGCTTCCAAGACTTAGCTATTACAAATTGTGTTGCTATGAACATGGTGGTGCATACGTCCTTGTGGTATGACGATTTTAATTCTTCTGGGAAGATCCCCAGTAGGGGAATAGCTGGGTCAAATGGAACCTCTAGTTGTAGTTTTTTGAGGAATCTCCGTATTGATTTCTACAGTGGCTGGACCAGTCTACATTCCCACCAACAGTGGAGGAGTGTTCCTTTTTCCCCACAGCCCTGCCAGCATTTGTTATTGGTTGATTTTTCCATATACGAGGTTCTTTCTGGAGTGAGGTGGAATCTTAACATTGATAAAAACATTACAGAAACTTGGAATAGATGGTGTATATCTAAATCTGATAAAAGCCATATATGACAAACCAATGGCCAACATTACACTAAATGGTGAGAAATTAGAAGCTTTCACACTAAAATCTGGAACAAGACAAGGTTGCCCACTGTCACCACTATTACTCAGCATAGTTCTAGAAAAATTTATACTTCATTCTTAAACAGTCGTAATTACTAGTTAGTGTCTGTGGGCCACTGTGTTAGCCCTCCAACTTCCGCAGTGAAACTGGACCCTGCCACCTTCATTTCCTCTTTTACGCCAATTTTCTTGTGTTGTTCAGCTTCGTGAAAATATGAGTTCATTGCAATCAATGCTGTAGAATTTAATGTTGAAACTGTGATACATTTCAAGCTCGCAGTTTCTAACAGATATTGACCAACTCTGTCTTTGCTTCAAAAAATTTCCCCCCTCCCTGCGGATAGAATCCCCCCGTGACTGTCCAGCATGTATCAAAATGTAGTTTGGGAACTGTGGAATTCACATATCTAGAGATAAGTAGGAAGCTAATATTTTTCCTGCCCTATTGGAGCCATGTTTAGATTTTAAAACTTTGGAATATCCTGCCAAAATCTGTGTAAATACCAGAACTACAAGGATCCCTAAGGTGTATCCAGTATGTTGAATTTGTTATATAGAGATAAAGAGAGTTACAAGGCTTAAGAAGATGTGGAGCTAATTAACAAAGTATCTTTGCTACGTCATTTTTAATTCCTTTTGCAATATTCTATTGACTTAACTTGGTTGCTGAATAGCAGTGTCATCTCTTTGGTCTTTGATGTCATGGTCTTGTTAGAGAGGCTGCTATATATGCTAAACAAATGTCTTTTTAATCTGTTAAAATTATGTGCAACTGAATTCAGGTCTGAGACTTTTTTTTACCTTATAATACCTTTGAAGAATGAGTTCCTATAGTCACTCTTAATATAAAATTCAAAATTTAATTTGCTTTCCAGTTTGATAAAAAATTAATATACTTTTTAATTCTCAGTATGAATTCTTAAAACAATTCATATTCTATTATTTATATTCTGTTAGAAAATGAATATTCTTTCAGGTTATCAGGGCTCCAATATATTCATCTCAGTTAATTCCTATAATTTTTGTCTTATTTAAAAATCTAAAAATCTGATTACTTCAGTTATACTCAACTATTTGTTTTTATGGCATGCAGATAGAAAAAAATCCTAACTTGAAGAGCTGGTTGGAAAAATAATAGACTATTAACTAATTGTACTAAATTGATACATAAATGAATGTATTATTTGATATTCTTCTTTATTCAGTCTACCAATTTAATTAAAAATGTCTTAATGGCTATATGCTGTAGTAACTTCTGTGAATTTAAAACAGCAGCAAATGCTGTTGTTGATAGTTCAAAATCTAGTACAGTGTGCACAAACTTAAAGAAGAGCACTAATAAAACATGATGGATGCATTCCCACCTGATGGAGGGAAGCTGCTCAACACGCACCAGTCAGGAAGCAGAGTGGGAAAGAGGGGAGTAGCCAGGGACCAGAATGTACTGTTCAGTATAATGACCCCAGTGACCAGCCTCTAACCAGGTTGACCTCCTAGCAGCACATTTAGCTGCTGATCATCTCCCCCAGTGATGAGCACAGTGCCCTCCCTGTGACCCAATCACCCTTCAACACACGAGACTCTGAGGGCACATTTTATTTATTTATTTATTTATTATTATTTGCAAATGTTTAATAATCATATGATATGATGCTTGGTGTTAGAGCAGGTGCTTAGTATTGTCACACCCTGGGTCAATCCCAAGTGCATGGAAGAAAAAAGAGAAGAAAGGAAGAAAAGAAGAAAGGAAGGAAGGGAGGAAGGAAGGAGGGGAGGGAGGAAGGAAGGAAGGAGGGGAGATGAGGGCACATTTTAGATCTGAACCATAGTAGGCACAATATTGTTCTGCAGAAGTGAAGTTGAAGAGAGGGGTTGAGAAAGTCAAATGCCCTAGAAAGTCTTACTATCCATCCCAATTACATCCATTTGTACATTTCAAGTTTCTTTTAGATGCTGATGGGGCTGGGGATTTGGCACAGTGGTTAGAGCGCTTGCCTTGCAAGCACAAGGACCGGAGTTCGATCCCCAGCACCAAAAAAAAAAAAAAAAAAAAAAGGGGATTTCTACATGCTGATCATTGATGCAAATTTAGGCTTTCTGGATATGTCATAGGTCAGAGGATCACCCACATCTGAATTCTCAGTGCTGATTCTAGAATATTGCTTACTTTATCAGATCTGATTCACCTATCAGAAAATGTATATAATAGAAACTTTTGAGTTAAGTCAGAGGATGTATTTAGATTGTCTAGAATCACAAGTCCACAGAAGTTGTTTTTTAAAAAAGAAAAAAAATTAAAATATTTCTCCTATTCAAAATACATTAAATCAGAACATTAACTTTCCACACTAAAGTTTTAATTTGCTTTTGGCGTTTTCCTTAAAGCAAGGTGAGCAAATTCCAAGTCTCAGGGGACGTGGTTAATTAGCCCAGCAATGAAAAGATAACAAAATTAAAGCAGGTAGGATTACTTCGTATACCTGGTAGGAACTGTGAAACACTAGAAACCTAATTTTCAAACTAAAAAGATACCCACCTAATGTTAAGTAGAAATTCAAGTAGAAAGGTGTCATGTTGAAACACAAGCCTACTTTTGTGGAATCATCTGGCTTTCCGGAAAGAAGCTAGAAATTGGATTTTCGTAAAAAGTGAGTTTTCCAGGCCCTTCCCATCGTGTAGGCTGTTTGACTCACTCCTGGGCAGGCCTTCAGTCCATAGCTGTCTTGTCTGTGCTGCTGAGTTGTTGTTTTAAATTTTTATGCCAAGCTGTAAGAAGGTATTCATAATTTCAAGAGTCTTTGCCTTATTCATGTCCATAGAAATGACCAGCTCTGTGCTACATTTGCCAGTCGGCTAAAATAAAATGATGTTGCGTGCATGCACACTGCTACTATGTCTTACCTGTGGGTATTGGAAAGAAATCAGGTGCGTTCAATTCTTTGAGATTCCCTCCCATTCCACAGGGTCCATTCTGGGGAAAACGGTCATTTGCAAAGTAACTAGACCCCAGGATAACCGATGGGGGGAAACGGTGTGCTTGCTTTTAGCACTCTGAGACTTCTGTGCCCTCGGCATTCAGTGACCTGATTAGCCAGGACCTCAGCTGTAGGATACAGAAATAAAGTGAAGCAGACAGGAAAGAAGAGTTCTCAAGAGACAAATTTCTGTGGGAAAAGTCCCAAGGCACTTAGGGAAGCAAATTAATTCTGCATCTGGGACAAGGTGGCGTGCTCCTGAGCCTGGCACCTGACGCAGACCCCATTCAGTGAGACGGGGCACTCGTTGTCATTCTCCCCTGAGACCTGTGACCCTACGGCTCCAGGACACCGTCCCCCTGCTCTTCTTCTTGACCCACTTACAGTCTCCAAGGACGGAGATATCAGCTATGGGAGTGACTTGACCCACTTGACTCTTTTGAAAAAGGCCAGCGTTGAGCAGTAACAAGAATTAAAGGGGAAGCCGTTCACAGTGCTGTCTTTGGGGTATTAATCTAGTGAACCTTTAGGCTTTTCTGCTTGCTCTATTGTTTTTCCTCCGCTCAGAGAGGAGGAAAAAGGACATTTCTTTAGCATTTGGATATCTGGGTTGAATCAGAATAACAACCTGACATGAAGCAAGTGTTAATTTCTCTGAAAGTTGGGCTCTCTCTCTTCCAAATCTTAATTTTATTGTCACTGGTTGCTCTAAAGATGAAAGGATTTTAGATAAAGTCACTAACAGATACTGAAAAATGTATATATTTTTCTTTTTCCTTTGTATATTGTTTAGAATTAAATTTCTCTCATATACACACTATACATACATATGTGTGTATATATATATGGCATGTATGTGTCATACATATGATTACTAAAAGGTAAAATAAATGAATTTGGACTCTACAAGTTAACTAAGAACTTATAGTCTTCATGATGGAAAAACACAATAATATTTAATCATGTGATAAAATGATAATCATATATTTCTGATAATATAATAATCCTAAAGTCCTCCTGAATCCACATAATTACTATAGTGGTTAAATTTTTCTGTGAATGTTCTAAAATGTGAGATAAAAAGCCCTTGATGACTACCAGATTTTAATCTTTTGAAATGACAGTTGAAAAAAATGTTCTACTTTTTACCACTGACCCTATGTGATATGTCCTCTGTTGAGGTTTTAAGGTCATTTTTAGCATTTTGATACATGACTTAATTTAAAACAAATTCAAAGTGGAATTATATCAATCTTTGGCTTTTAACGATCTTCACATTACTCCTTCTTATAGAATTTTAGGCTGGATGGGATGTGTACAGTATTTCATACCTACATTATGTTATCACTCATGAGAATTTTGGAAAATTATTTTACACCTGGATATTTGTAGGGGCTCAAAAGAACTATAAAAATACTCCAAAATTCTTCAATATTTGGCATCAGTTAGTTGTTCTTTGATATGTGTGCAAAATGCTTTAGCAATAACTACTATTAGTCTCTGGGCAAACATTTTTTTTTTAAATGGGTGATTACAAACTGCTATGAAAAGTTTCACCTTATTCTCAGACCTATATACATTTGCAGAATATGCTGTTTTGAATTTGAATATAGATTAATGAAGACTTTCATTAATCATTCATTCAGAAAGTTAACAACGCAAAGCATTTGTCCAGAATATTTAAACTAAAATATAACATGATTACTGGGGCGTTCATTTGTACTTTTATTTCCCTTACATCTTGTATTGTGGTGTCTTCCTGAAAAGCACAAGCTTCCAAAAAAATGGATTCAGAGAAAAAGGAAAGCAGGCAAACACAATTGCAATTGTTCCCTCGCTTTTACGGTCAATACAAAGGAGGAAACCTGTGCGAAAGACTTCTATACTTTATGCTGAGCTGTTTTGAAGGAGAGTTACTCTTGACACTTGGCATGAAAAATAAAATCTATCAAAGGAATAAATATTCAACAGGAGGCGAGATCAAACAGTCACCAGATATGTAAAGCAGCACATCTAGGGATGAGTCTCTCTCATCAGTGGGGGAAACATCATTCAGCAGTTTGGAGGAGTTTCTCTTCAGTGCCCTGTAATAATGCACATGGATTTCAGTAACGTGGAATTACAAACCATGAATACTGTAGCTTTGAATTTGGTCCTAAAGACATTTTTAAAGCTGTAATAGTCTACTTAAAATGTCACTAAAACTTACTGCCTCTTTTTTGTACAGCAGTTTGCTTTTCTTTGCTCTATGCAAAGAAATCTTGCAGTGGTTTCTGCAGATTAAGGCAGTTTCTCTCTGCATGAACTACATCTCTTTGTGATGTATTTCTTTTTGTCACATAAACATTTGTTTGCAACATACAGAAGTGCTTTTGCAAAAAACGTAGCAAAAATACTCTTTTCCGGTTTTCAAGTGGAAGAATGGACAAAAGAATCGGAGTCTTGACTTTTTCTTTATCTGTTGCGATCTTATGCTTTGTTTTTTGGCTTTCTATGTGTCCATTCTCTGTGTTGGGGCTTTCTGTCATGCCAATCACATGGAATCTTTCCCTTTGAACCAATTCCATGTATTTTCTTGTGCCTGTACCAAATAGCTTCCTTTCTGGCCTGGAAAAGTAAGTCTCTTCAAGTGGTCTACTGTGTTCCAATCCTGTCTCATGCATACTAGTGTAGGTCCCTGGAAACACTTTACCTTCTTGGCATATACATGTGTTCATTCCTTCTGTGTTTTCGACAAATGATACCCTCTCCAAAGCACCCATTTTTTTCTGACCAACAGAGAGTGTTCTTTTCCCAAGGAAATGTTACATCCACCCATCATTGTTATCATTGGCTATCATTGGGTGCCATTCAAAGGGATGGTTCTATACAGCTTACTAAATAGCCATCATTTCAGTAACAATCTGCAATTATGAATTCTTCCTGGTGGTATTGTTTCCTTCTGCCAGGCTCCAAGCTTATAGCTCTTTTTACATTGATCTGCTCAGCTATTATTTAGAAAATACTTGTTTGACCCTCACACCAACTTCACACTAACAAGCAGTCTCTCATTGGATTTTTTTTACCTTAGTGAGAGTTTTCTTTTTTAATTTTAGACTCTTCTTATTTTTTTTTCTTTCTCTCCGTAGATCTATTACAAAATCATGCATTTCGAACAACAGTAGTTCATGGTAACAGTTTAGGGTAATTTGGCTTCTCGGGATTTGCTCTTGGGATCCTGATTCCTTCCTTCCTGGAGTCCTGTGTGAGCTGTAAGGAAACCCTCCCATCCTGCTGCACACTGTGTATTTCCAGAGGTCTCAATGTTTTCCAAGCCAAGGCAAGTCATTCACACTCTTTCATGCCAGCAATTGTTCACCTATTCAGCATGTGTCGGCATAATAAAAAATGTTACTGTTCCCATAATCATCAAAACATGCTTCAAAGCAACTGCTGTTTTTCACCTGGGCAGAGAGAAGTAACAAGATTTAGAGGAAATGTTATTTTCCTCTATTTACAAATAGGAATTTCAAAGGTGGTTCCTCCATAAAGCCTGGTGTATAGAATCAGCAAAGAATATCGGTAGGTCTTTGGTTAAAAAGTGCAGGTGACATGAGAGAGATAATAAGTTTCTCTCCTCTTAACACAAGAACAGCTAGCTGTGTTCTAAACTGAAATCTGGTGTTCCCTGTGTGACTTGGTGTCCCAAGCTCTCTGGTGACCTCAGTTTCCTCATCTCTCATCTAAAAAATGATGAGATGTAGCTTAACAACAAAAAATATGATTTACCTAACACATGTTTAGTTTAAGTTGTCAGTGACCTAAATTTTTTGTCTCTAAATGTTCAAGATGTATAGATTGAAGTATTGTCACCTATATAACCAAATATCAAACAGGTAAAATAGACTGTTATTATGATAGAATTTTAGATAAAGGGTGGAGAGAGTGCCCTGATGTCAAAGTTCAGCTTAGGGAATCAGCATTCTGGACGAATGACAGATCTGGTAAGCAGGGACCCAGGGTTCTCAGTGGGGGATTTCTGGATCCAAATGCCAGCCATTTCCATTTCTTCACTGCTTACAGATCTACTTTTTCATTAGTAAAGCAGATAAGCTATCACTTACCACAGGAATTTTGAAAGCAAAAAGCATTTCTCATATATCATGTGTAAATGTCGCTAATTATAACAATTTAGGTTCATTCGGTGTCCCTTGTACCTCTATTATATTCTCGATCTGCACGTTGCTAGGGGGAAACCTGCTGTTTCTTTTAATGGAGTAGGAAAAAAGTGTGCTTTGGAGTAGCTCCTACTTATTTCAGCTCTCTGAGCTTTAATATTCTCAACTGTAAAGACTGTTAAAAGGTTCAGAGAGAAAGTAAATGAAAACTGTTCAAAATGCCTAGCATACTATTTGCAAAAACTTACCTTTCACAAAAGTCCGTTAATGCCCATAAAGTGAGGGACAACACTCCTTTAAGTCAATTTTGCAGAATGTTAGTACTGACAAGAATTTTAGTGGTATGAGATGCGATTTCTTATTTCTGCAGAGGTGAATGGTGAAAGTCTGTCATTAGATGTGACTTTCAAAGATCACACAGACAGCTTTAAGAAGGAGATAAAGTTCCAACACATGGGAGACCCTGTTCTCTGTCCAGCGTAAGGCTGTAATTCTCAGCGACGATCCTGGCTGGGAATTTAAGTAATCCATGCAAAACCACACCTGATATGAAGACAGGCTGAAAGATGCCATTAAAAGTATCATTTCCAGGGGCTGGGGATTTAGCTCAGTGGTTAGAGTGCTTGCCTTGCAAGCACAAGGCCCTGAGTTCGATCCCTGGACCACAAAAAAAAAAAAAAAAAAAAGTATCATTTCTAAAATTTTCATTATAAAAGTTACCTCGTGTGCATCTATTCTTTTCCAAAGCACCAGTAATTATGCTAAAATAACACAACATAATGAAGAACAGGACTATATTTTTTTAAAATTATTTTGAAAAAAATTCAATGTATTTCTTATTGGGAGGTTTAGTTTCCATTCCCTTACATGACCTTTTGAAAATCAGCTGTTTCAGAAGACATTTTTGTTTAACAAAATGAAGTAACTCGTTTATATCATTATATGTAGTATAAAGCAACTTTTATTAAATCAGACTAAATCCATATCTAAATCTTTCTTTTCCTTTAAGATAGGAAGCTCTAAGAAAATAAGTTATCTGTAGCAGAATTCCTTATGAAAAGCCATTTATTTAGATTGATTATCAAATTTATAAATCAGTAAGTTAGATGTTGTGGGATTTATAGTACTTTTCATTGAAATTATTCAGGAAATCTTCCCTTCTCTTTTGTATCATCTCCAAATTGGTTCTTTGATTACACAAATACAAAGTCATTGCAAATGCAAGTAGTAATCTGTAAGG